>CM049410.1:28675000-28682500 GCA_026929865.2 Hyperoplus lanceolatus
ACCCAGGGAGCGTTGCATTCTAGAACTTTCTAGATGATGTCATATTACACACTGCACCTTTAAAATCTTTAATTCATTTTAACATCATATTAGAGTCCGAAGTTGGTGTTGTAGCCACATGGGCAGGAATGTTTACAATCGAAATGAAACACTGAACTATTGAAACATTACAAATAATATATCCATCTCTTTCCCCACAAACCTATTTAAAGGTGCAGTGTGTAATATGACATCATCAAGAAAGTTCTACAAAGTTCTAGAATGCAACGCTCCCTGGGTAACCCCACCCCTTTAGAATAATAACAGAAGCTACAGTGGCCTTCAAGGACAAGAACAATTCTAAATTTTAAACAATGCACCTGATGACATTCCAACCAACATGGATTCCTCCATAAGACTTACCTGCCCAATGTACAAAATGTAATATTAATATTTATAATTCTCCGCTCAGGAGGATAATTCAGATTATTGGCAGAGGTGATTTTACACCAATGAGGACATATTGATGAATGAGGGTATTGATTTTAGCTAATACATTACTTAAAATGTTACACAGTGTCCCTTTAAACTTTATTTTTTATTAGGGTCAAAGAGAGATGACCACGTAACAGTTGTCGCCCTGATGTTTTTTGTGTTTTTTTAAGCATAACAAAAACATTAGCAATGAACTTCTTTCTCTGCATTTTAAATGTCCATTTTGACTCTTAAAGTGTGCAGCCTTTTCAACGTAACGTATCGAAGTCATAATGTTGGTTTTGAGACACGAGCAGTTGCTTTGTTTCATCAGTGAGCGACCAGACACTGTGTTATATAATACTGTTTACACAGCCAACGCATCACTGAACGAGTGTGTGTGTGTGTTTGTGTGTGTTTGTGTGTGTGTGTGTGTGTGTGTGTGTGTGTGTGTGTGTGTTTCTGTTTGTATGTGTGTGTGTATGTCAGCTTCTGTTACTTTGTGTATGTTGCTGTTTGTATGTGTTTTTCTGTGTGTGTGTGTTATTGTTTGTGTGTGACTGGGTATGTTACTTAGTGTGTGTGTTGCTGTGTGTGTGTGTGTGTAAAATGAGCTTGCTGAAAGAATGGGAGCTCAGTACTTCTGCACAAGCTCAGTGGCTCAAATGACAAACACACACACACACACACACACACACACACACACACACACAGTAACAAAGAGACAGACAGACAGACACACACACAGACAGTAACAAACACACACACACACACAGTAACAAAGAGACAGACAGACAGACACACACACAGACAGTAACAAACACACACACACACACACACAGTAACAAAGAGACAGACAGACACACACACACACAGACAGTAACAAACACACACACACAAGACAGATAAACACACACACAGACAGACAAACACACTGCCAGTAACAAAGACATACAGAAACACACATACACTGGATGCATGTCAACAATCTCGGCTGTGTCTTATTGGTTACTTTTTCTCGTAGCCATGGTAATGAATGAGGTCATAAAGCGTGTTGAAAAGCAGCAAAGTGTATTGACGATGATGTAATAGTTTTATCAGAGCAGGAAGTGAAGCCGGGCGTCCTGGCTTCTGATTGGCTAGTTAGCTATGATGTCACAGCTGCTCAAAACCAGGTGAACACATTTCTGCCTTTAAAAGATGCTACGAAGAACTTTTTAAACATTTCAGGAAAGTCTCCCCACTTCAACATTTGCTGTTACATATCATTAGCCTGGCTCCGCCCGCCCGCCTACTTCCGGCCAAATTTTATTTTCCCTTCAGTAGTCAGTCTGGGTGTACAGCCCATTTCCCAGTTTTGCTGGAGATTCGACAGCCGGTCCAATCAGCGAACAGAGCGAGTGGCTGAGAACGATGACGTCGAAGTCGCGCTCCAGTTTCAGTTGCCAGAAGCCGGCTCATGACACACGTGACGACCAAACGTTATGCGATTGGTTGGCTAATCCAGAGTGGCACTGGGCAGATCCAATAGTTTTAAACTTTAACAGACACCCGCCTCCATGAGTGAACGTTTGCCAATTAAAGCACTGCCTGACCTTCTGTACAAATGAAATGAAGTACGATGGTCTGGTAGCACCAGGCTTACATATCATTTATAATCAGAGGAAAATTAGTTATAAATTTAGAAATATTTAAAAGTTCCTCGTAGCTTCTTTAAAGTCTCCACGAGGAACTTTTAAATATTTCTGGAACAGTCTCATTTTTCCTCTGATGATCATAAATTACATGTAACAGCAAACGAGACCATCAGTGCAAAGAATGCTATTTTTATATAGTTTTTCTTAATGCCTTTGTCATGGGTATACGCTCACCCAGGAACAACAGCTGGCGTGGTAAAAACACAACCGCTTTTGTCCAAAGGGGGCGCTAGAATTAACATTAACTGCAAGTTCCTCGGAGCAGCTTTAAGTTTATTATGACTATATAAAATAACACAAGGAGACGTAACTTTTGATTATTCTTTTATTTTAATGTAAAATAGACAACTGAGAGAGAAACAGGAATAAACAGAATAAACAAACTTTTTCTTGTTAACTTCAAAAAACTTCTTAAAACGGATTTTTGAATTAATTCTGCTGCAGGAAAAAAAAAGAAAAAAAAAAAGTTAAGTTACTACTAATAAAAGTGGTTTTCCTCCGTGCTTTTGAACATGTGAAAACAAAAGAAATCGTCCTTTTAAACACCTGCTTTTTAAACTAAACAGAAAATAAAAATACAGAAAACAAACAGTACTGAAAGTAAAACAGTGAAATTTAAAATAAAAATAAAAAAGGAAATTAAATTCGAGAGCAAAGCTAAAGCTTAACAGCTCCTTTCGTAAGTTTTTCTAAATAATTTTTATTTTTTTTAACCGATAACATTCGAGGTCCCTGACTTAGCTTTTTCCAACCAGAAGCCAAACTAGTATAGTAGTTTTTTTTAATTATTAGAATATGTGTTTTTTTTTTTTTTTTTACCTGCTCTATTTCATCTGTTCTTAAGGTTCTATATACAGAAACATTTAGGTCTTTTCTATGTACAGCAACAGTCCTGTCCCACGCGCAGTACAGATTGACACCTTTTAGGGCCAAAGGAAGAGGAAAAACTTTGCACTCATAGGAAGAAAAAAAAAAAAAAGGGCAGCATTTCAAAAATAAATTCGACATGGTGAGAAAAATGCATCGTTTGGGTTTTGATAATGTTTTGAGTTATACGTCTAGTTTTCACAGAGTAGCAGAGTAAGTTTTGGTTACAGTTTGAGTAAGACCGGTATCCCTAGTAACCCTAGCTTGCTTTTTAACACTGTTGGAAGCACCATTACTTAGTAGGCGAGGGTTATGCCTTATAGGAGCCACTTAACTCTGGTGACAACATCTTAGCGGTAGGACACAGTGTAGCCCACAAATAAACGTAATATATATATAAACAATTGCGCCACCAATTTTTTTTTCTTAAACACAAGACTCTTTACGAGATTACACACACACACACACACACACAAAGGTTTATCTCTCACATTAAATGTATGATTCTTTCGGCCAATCAACGGACTGCAGTGTGTAGCTCCACCCCCTTTGGGACGTCTTGGTAACACTACAAGAGTGTGAGGAAAAATAGGTATGGAAGGGTTCGCTTATTTTTGGACCATTTTCAACTTTTAGACACGTGGAAATACAAATTAAAGCGTACCGTGCCGAACCGAACCGCTCATTGAAAACAAGACTGTATAGATCTTGTGAGTTCACATCTGTCAATATCCTTCCAACTTAACCACAGTCTGGAAATGTCGACTTTTTTTTTTTTTTAAATATTAATGCATTATGAAAATCTCTCTCTCTCTCTCTCTCTCTCTCTCTCTCTCTCTCTCTCTCTCTCTCTCTCTCTCTCTCTCTCTCTCTCTCTCTCTCTCTCTCTCTCTCTCTCTCTCTCTCTCTCTCTCTCTCTCTCTCTCTCTCTCTCTCTCTCTCTCTCTCTCTCTCTCTCTCTCTCTCTCTCTCTCTCTCTCTCTCTCGACCCGAAAAGGCTCCCGTACTTTCCAACTCAACGAAACAAATAAGGAAACAAAAAAAAGCGGCTATTGCAGAGTGAATTATAAACTTCTTATTGAACAGATTTTTACTTGTTGAAGTCCGTTTAAATGTGGCGCTCCGGTGGTGTGGCGGGTAGAGCGTGAGCCATGTAGGCACCCTCAAAAAAAAAAGGAATATATATATATATATATTTTAACATGACACATCTTTTGCCCGTTAACAAAAACAGTCACTTTGTTTACGTCCAAAAATGTAGATTCATTTTCGTGTCAAATCAACAAAATATAAAATAAGAAAAGTAGAGATTTTCAGACGTGTAATATCCAGTTATTTTGAAAAGTTAGATTTTTTTAGTTGCTGTTTTTGCTGCCTGTCTGTTCGGTCCAAACTGTGACACAGATGGTTCTCTCTCTCTCTCTCTCTCTCTCTCTCTCTCTCTCTCTCTCTCTCTCTCTCTCTCTCTCTCTCTCTCTCTCTCTCTCTCTCTCTCTCTCTCTCTCTCTCTCTCTCTCTCTCTCTCTCTCTCTCTCTCTCTCTCTCTCTCTCTCTCTCTCTCTCTCTCTCTCTCTCTCTCTCTCTCTCTCTCTCTCCAACTCACGAAACAAAAGGAAACAAAAAAGCGGCACGAAAAAAACCTATTGCAGATTTTTCTGGGCCGTTAAAGGGGGGGGGGGGGGGGAGCCGTAGGCCCCCAAAGGAATATATATATATATATTAACATGCACATCTTTGCCCGTAACAAAAACAGCACTTTGTTTCGCCAAAAAAGATCTTTCGTGCAAACAACAAAAAAAAAAAGAAAAAGAGTTTCGCAACCACTGTTTTTCTCTTGTCTCTCTCGTCTCTCTCTCTCTCTCTCTCTCTCTCTCTCTCTCTCTCTCTCTCTCTCTCTCTCTCTGAAAAGGCTCCCTCTCTCTCTCTCCAACTCTCTCTCTCTCAAACCCCCCCCTCTTTCCAACTCAACGAAACAAATAAGGGGAGAAAAAAAAAAAAAAAAAAAGTTATTTTGATAAATTAAGATTATTTTTTAGTTCTGTCTTTGCTGCCGTCTGTTCGGTCCAAACTGTGACACAGATGTTGCTTTCCATCAAAGAAGAAAGTAAAAAAAATCTATATATTTTTTTTAAAACTGAAAAAAAAACACCTCTAAATCAGGCAAGAATGACCTCTTTCTTTGAATGTAGTTTGGTGGAAAATGATCTCCAGACTATCAGGACTACGGTCTAACCAAGATTAACTAGACTGTTGATTGACATTTTCTTAAAATGAATGTTCAGCTTGAAAGAAAAAGAAAAAACATGTTGCAGCCTGTGGTCCATGTAGGCAGCAAGTGAAGCTTATAGTTTAAACAAAGTCTCATATTCTTCTCTATAGCCCTAATACTTTCCCGAGTGTGTGTGTGTGTGTGTGTGTGTGTGTGTGTGTGGTGTGTGTGTGTGTGTGTGTGTGTGTGCAAGTGAAGCTGTAGTTTAAACAAAGTCTCATACTCTTCTCTTCTTCTCTATAGCCCTAATACTTTCCCGAGTGTGTAATTTGTAACATGACGGTAAAACACATTTTTTTTTCCAGGAAGCACCAAGTGAAGAAAAAAACAAAACAAAAAAAAAACATGGACGCCCAATTCTCCTTCAAAAAACTGCAGCTAAATATCTATTATTCTTCTTCTTTCTCTTTTAAACTCTGTAGAATCTACCACAGACGCTGGAACATGACACTTTCCTATCGTTATAACGTGTGTGTGTGTGTGTGTGTTTTCCTATCGCAAACAGCTGATTTACAGTAAGAAGTTGACAAATGCCCCGTTTACACTGAGTGATATAGTTCGGTTCGGTAACCCTAGATTTGCATTTCCACTGTAGATAGCACCCTTAGTAGGCGGGGTTTATGCCATAATAGCAGATACTCAAAAGGTGCTCCGAGGAACTTTCAGTTTGTTTTAATTCTAGCGCCACCTTTGGACAAAAGCAGTAGTGTTTTTACCACGCCAGCTGTTGTTCCTGGGTGAGCGTATACCCATGACACACACACACACACACACACACACACACACACACACACACACACAGGTTTATCTCTCACAGAAATTATGATTCTGTCGACCAATCATCGGACTGCAGTGTGTAGCTCCACCCCCTTTACAAAAGGGAAAGGGTGACAATAATAATAATAGGTACGGCACTGTTTTGCTTATTTTGGTACCCCTTCATAACTTACGACAGTGGAAATTGTGCTATACCAAACCAAACTCTACCGCTCAGTGTTAACGAGGATTAATAGACAAACCGTTTTCTACATAGTGTCTGTTTTTTAGGATTCAGTCTTTAACAAAAAAATCACGAACGAAAAGAAAAAATTTGACAACGACTTCTTTGTGCCGTTTTAAATGCTCGTTGAAGTCTCTCTAAAGGGTTTTTGAACTCAACTGGATTCTGAAGACACGTTGGTGGGATCTGAACCCGCGACGGTCGGGACGTTACCCCGGGGTTTAAACAAAGAGGGGGGGAGGGGGGAAGAAAACAAGAATACGAAAAAGTCCTTTTGTGTTGAGCTGTGTCTTCACCTCTGTAGCTCCTCACTGACCCTCCCATCCCGCTCCTACGAACAGAGAAGATACACATTTTAGTCTCATTCTAAATCATTTTTTCTTCTTTTTAATACATAAATCCTCTTTTAAAATGTATTGACTAACTCATTTATATTATTTTAGAAATACACCAGAATGTGTCTGAATGGGAGTTTCTTTTTTTAAGCTAAATTAAGAATTCATTTTGGAATAAATTGCATTTTTCTTCTCCTTACGCACAAAATGTATAACATATTTTCTTATGCTTAAAAAAAAAGAAAATTAATTAAAGAAAATAGCTAAATATATTGGTATCTTTTTGTTGTATAATAGAATGTTGTACATTAGGGAAAGAAAAAAAAAGAAAAAAAAAAAAGAAGATATTTTTAGGGTTTATGTTAAACTTAGAACTAACCTGTGGTTGTGTGTTGAGACCATTTGTGTCCCTGTTAGCAGATGGGAGGGAGGGAGGGAGGGAGGGAGAGGGGGGTCACTCCGAGGCGAAGTGCAGCTCTGGCGGGGGCTTCACACTAACGGGCTGAGAGGTGCGTCGGGGGGGAGACGGTTTGGGCTGAGCCTGCTGCTGCATCGTGTCATAATACGTCACTCCGCCATACGTCACCTGGGCCTGGGCCTGAGAGCACAGAGACATGTAAATAACATTCATCTCAAGACTCTGCATGTTACATTTAAGACTCTTTAAATACCGTTAACCTGGGACTAAAACACACACACACACACACTGGGACTATAACACACGCACACACTAAAATAACATTCACCAAATAGCCTCTTTTTTTTTTTTCTTTTTTGGTTTTATGGCAGAGAGGGGAGTGATGGCCTAAAACAGAGACACTCAAATAACAGTAATTTAAAGCCCCCCCCCTCCCACCAAGTATCGGGTAGGGGAAGGTG
>CM049410.1:28687500-28747500 GCA_026929865.2 Hyperoplus lanceolatus
CAATCTCGTCCACAGACGGCTGCTTGCTGCCCAGATCGGAGGGCCGAGAGCGGGTACGTCGAGCCGCAGAGTAGGACTTCCGTTCTGTTGGTCGCTCTGTCGGAGGAGAAGCCTCACGATGGGACGAGACGGCCACGGGGGCCGGCTCAGATCGGTCTGTGTTTCTCTCCCGTTGCTCTTGCTGATACCTGGATGAATAGATGGATGGATGGATGGATGGATGGATGGATAGATTGATGGATGGATAGATAGATGGATAGATGGATGATAGATGGATGGATGGATAGATAGATGGTAAATGGATGGAGGGATAGATGGATGGATGGTAAATGGATGGAGGGATAGATAGATAGATAGATAGATAGATAGATAGATAGATAGATAGATAGATAGATAGATAGATAGATAGATAGATAGATAGATAGATAGATATATGGATAAATGGATAGATAGAGATGGATGGATAGACAGATATATAGATAAGAATTAAATTAAAAATATGCATTACAATGTGCTTAAAAATACTCTTCCGTCGACATAGAAAAGACAGACAGACAGATACAGACAGACAGACAGATAAAGAGACAGACAGACAGAGACAGCCAGACAGACAGATATAGAGACAGCCAGACAGATAGACAGACAGACAGAGACAGATATAGAGACAGCCAGACAGACTGACAGACAGATTACCTTCTTGGCGATGCATTATGTGACGAAACATTCATCGTTCCAACATTGTGTTCCTGATCCCTGTTGCCTCCGTGGCTGATGGAAATATCCTCAATAACCACACCCTGCCCCCCGCCACTCCGCCTGGGACCCCCCCTCTCTCCGATGGGGTCTGACTGAGCCTTAGGCCTTTCCCTGTGGTGCATGGGGGGTGCAGCGTTGGACTCGTTGTTCCTGTATTGGGAGTGGGTGTACGTTTGGTTGTAGTTGGGGTTGGAGGGGCGGCTGTTGTTACGGTTGGGAGCCGGTCGGGGAGGGGGGTTGGTGCCTCGCTGCAAACACACAAAGAGACAAAGGTTAGTTAGGTGTTTGTTTTTAATTGTAAGATCATTTAAAATAACTTTAATCTCTTTTTTTTTTAAATTGATTAAAAAAAACACATCTATCGTTTATTTTTGTATTTGTGTGAAAACTGAAACATTTAAATAAATAAAATAAAATAAAATAATATATATAAATAAGGAAATTTAGATTTTTGTGCATAGAGTAAAATTATCCAAAACATAAAAAAAAAACCATATAAATAAAAACTAGAATATTTGGAGGAACCTGGAACCAAACGTTAAGACTAGAATATGTTTGTAAACCAAACTGTGGGCCCTGCTGCTGTAAATAGCAACAGTGAAACACTAACTTTTCAGGAAGCTTTCTGACTGTCTAAGTTTACTTTTCTATGTATGTAAAAATAAAAATAAAAAAATAAAATAAAATTGTTAATAGATAAACAAAACTAAGATAAAAAATCCCAAAAATATACTTAAAAACACCAACATAATGAGCGTGGTGTTCTAAATGCATGTGCTACCTTGTCCAGCTCAGAATGTGAGTGTGGGGAGACGGGCGCAGGTAAAGGGGGAGCAGCTCTCTCTCTTTCTCTGTTCTGCCACGATCGCACCGGTCTTTCTCTCTCTCCTCCTCCTCCGTCTCTCCATCGCTTATCTCTGACGGGGGACGTGCTCTGTCTGTGAGGGAGGAACACAGCAAACAGTTAACACTATCACCTATTTTACACGATATTTCCCCCTCTGTTCCTTTTTATTCATTTTATTTATTTATCCTTTATTTAACCAGGTTAGTCTCATTGAGATTAAAAATCTCTTTTACAAGAGAGACCTGGCCAAGATGGACAGCAGAACACAGTTACACCTTGGCCTGCGTGTAGCCCCTCCCCCTGCCCTCCTCCGTTCCTTACATCATATCCTATTATAATTGGTTAATACCTTGGCCTGCGTGTAGCCCCCTCCCCCTGCCCTCCTCCGTTCCTTACATCACATCCTATTATAATTGGTTAATACCTTGGCCTGCGTGTAGCCCCCTCTCAGCCTGCCCTCCTCCGTTCCTTACATCATATCCTATTATATTTGGTTAATACCTTGGCCTGCGTGTAGCCCCCTCTCAGCCTGCTCTCCTCCGTTCCTTACATCACATCCTATTATATTTGGTTAATACCTTGGCCTGCGTTGCTGCCGGTAGCCCCTCTCCCCCTGCCCTCCTCCGTTCCTGATGTCATATCCGTAGATGGCGACCAGCTCGTCTCGGCTCTTTGGCGCCTGCTCCTCCTCTCTGAACCGGTCGTGCTCCCACCGGCCCTCGTCCTTCCACAGCTTCCTGTTTCTACCTTTAGGTCTGCAGAGAAGAAGGAGGAGGAGGAGGAGGAGGAGGAGGAGGAGGAGGAGGAGGAGGAGGAGAAGAAGAAGAAGAAGAAGAAGAAGAAGAGGAAGAAGAAGAGGAAGAAGAAGAGGAAGAAGAAGAAGAAGAAGAGGAGGAGGAGGAAGAAGAAGAAGAAGAAGAGGAGGAGGAGGAAGAAGAAGAAGAGGAGGAGGAGGAAGAGGAGGAGAAGAAGAAGAAGGAGTGTTAAGACTTTATATCAGAAATATACATGCAGACATAAAAATACAAAACTTAACATTCATTTTAAAGCCGATTTCTGCCGATACGAACCGATAATATTGTGCATCCCGAGAAGTTACACACTATAGCTTTAATGAAATAAACCTGTGTGTGTTTGTTTAACTTTGTGTGTGTGTGTTTATTTCTTTACCTCTCCTCCTCCTCTGTGTGTGTGTGTGTGTGTGTGTGTGTGTGTGTGTGTGTGTGTGTCAGGGCTGTACGCTTATTTTTTTAGGTGGTAGCACTGGTGCTAGCAAGCAAAAAAATGCAGTAGCACAAAAATTAATTTGGTAGCAGACAAAGTATGATCGAAAACTTGCATAACCTTAACCCTTGCATTTCGCTCTAATTACCTTTGAGCATGTCATCTTGGTCTCATTTGAGATTCTCAATGAAAATGATATCCTAGTGTGTGAGGTAATAATTGTAGAAGAATGAATAGGGGTGCACTGATTGCAATTTAGACAAAAAAATCTATCCTGCCAATTGCAATTTTTTGCTGATTCAGAATTATTTTTCCCCATAAAAATATAAAAATAATATCTATATCTATATATTTTTTGTATATACATATAATTATTATATTAATAATAATAAACATTTTTAGAAAATGTCCTTGTTAATTAAAATCTAAACTTTAAAACATTACTCATAGCCTATTAAATAAATAAGTAGGCCTATACATATTGGTACAATTTAGGATAAATTAAATAGGTTGTTGTGAATGTGTTGGAAGTTGTTCTTCAGTGGCTTATTTCAAACTTTGTTTTTAGACTACTGTTGACTTTTCTCTGCAGCTGAATGAGTTGCCTTTCTAGCTAGAGCACTGCAGGGCTGTGAAGCGCTAACTTCCTGTTCTTACCGGCTTCAAAATAAAACTCTACTCACGTTTGGCTAGTAACAGGCTTTTAACGTGAAGGCGCACAGGAAATGTTCTGTTTGCACACGCGCTAACTTAACTGCGGTAATGTGCCGTCTCCTTCCGGCAATTACCGTTGGTGAAGTTTTTATTCGGTAGAATCGCTGCACGAGCACAGATCCCGAGCACACATCTTTCACCAGCCAAAGTGAAGGGTGGACTCAATAACTTACTTGCCTAAGTCTACATTTACCCTCATTTGGAGAGTGTTAATGTAGAGCCCTCTAAGCAGTGTTGTGTATCTCTCCTCTGTGTTTCAAAGAGACAGCCTCTCCTCATTAGCAGCCTGTCACACTGGTGCGACTGGACTTGTATTCATCATCGCACATGATCAATTTCAGTAGCAAATGCGATCAACACTGTCGCACTGTACAGCCCTGTGTGTGTGTGTGTGTCTTTCTGTACCTCTCCTCCTCCTGTGTGTGTGTGTGTGTACCTCTCCTCCTCCTGTGTGTGTGTGTGTGTGTGTGACCTCTCCTCCTCCTCCTGTGTGTGTGTGTGTGTGTACCTCTCCTCCTCCTGTGTGTGTGTGTGTGTGTGACCTCTCCTCCTCCTGTGTGTGTGTGTGTGTGTGTGTGTGTGTGTACCTCTCCTCCTCCTGTGTGTGTGTACCTCTCCTCCTCCTGTGTGTGTTTTAGTGTGTGTGTACCTCTCCTCCTCCTGTGTGTGTGTGTGTGTGTGTGTGTGTGTGTGTGTGTACCTCTCCTCCTCCTGTGTGTCTGTGTGTGTGTGTGTGTGTGTGCCTCCTCCTGTGTGTGTGTGTGTGTGTGTGTGTGTGTGTGTACCTCTCCTCCTCCTGTGTGTGTGTGTGTGTGTGTGTGTGCCTCTCCTCCTCCTGTGTGTGTGTGTGTGTGTGTGTGTGTGTGTACCTCTCCTCCTCCTGTGTCTGCCCTCTGACGTCGTGCTCAAAGAACAGTCCTTTCCTCGGGATGTACGCCGGGTTCTTCCTGTCCTCATCATCGTCCAGCTTCTGCCCCGGCGTCACTGCTGCCTTCGTCTCTGGGTCGTCTGTGGACTCCTGTGTGTGTGTGTGTGTGTGTGTGTGTGAGAGTGTGTGTGTGTGTGTGTGTGTGTGTGTGTGTGTGTGTGTGTGTGTGATTGAGTGTGAGAATGTGTGTGTGTGTGAGTGTGTGTGTGAGTGTGAGAGACAGACAGACAGTGTGTGTGTGTGTGTGTGTGTGAGTGTGAGAGACAGACAGACAGCGAGTGTGTGTGTGTGTGTGTGTGTGTGTAAGAGAAACAATCAGAACAAAATGATCAATAGATTACAGATGAAAATATATGATAAATTTACCCTTTTATATTTTTTTATTTGATGTTTATTTTTTTTTAAATATATAATTACTATAATTGTTTTGATTCATTATGTTGTTAAAAATAAAATGTGTTCTAAACTAATAACATATAAAAACATTTTAAAGAGTCTAACCTGTCCATCTCCGCTCTGTCTCTCTCCGGCGATGTTTTCCTTCTCGTCCGTTTTTTTTTCTTCTTTCCTCCGCTGCTGTTCTTCTTCTTCTCCTTCTTCTCCTTCTGCTGCCTCGTCTTCTTCTTCCTCCTCTCTTTCATCCCCCTCTCCTTCCCCCTCCTCTTCCCCTCCCTCATCCCCTGTTTCCCCTACCTCCTGGGCTAACTCCTCTGCCTCCACCAATGCCTCAGTCTGTCCATCCACAGCCTCACTAGCGTCGGTAGCTACAGCATTAGCTTCAGTATCAGCGGTAGTTTCGGTGCTCGGGGCTTTTGGTGCTTTGGTTTCGCCGGAAGCTGCTGCTGCTGTTTTAGATTCTTCGTCACTGAAATGCCCGGCCTCCTCTTCCTCCTCCACTCCCTGAGAGAAACACAGAGATTTAAAACCAAACACACACACACACACACACACACACACACACACACACACACACACACACACACACAGTAGGAAAAGAAAATCAAGAAAAGAAATATTTAAAATTGCCCTTGATATTCTTTTTGTGGGGGCTTTTAATGCTCCGGCACACATAGAAACTAATTTTGGGGATCTTCTGACGTTTTACTGATTATGCATAGCAAAAAACATTGTTGGTTTCCTACAACTGCTCCCTCGGTTGCACCATCAGATATTTTGGTGGTGAGACCAATATTACACTTCAGCGTAAAGCATTGTCTCAGTTCCCGTAGAGATTGGTAATTAATTGTCTAAATCATTATTAAAAGGGACTAAAGGGCTGAAACGAATGTTAGTTTAAATCTCAAAAACAAAAAACTGTTTTCTGTGTTTTACCTCTGAGTGGGAACCGTTTTCTTCTGGGTCTGCGCTGTCGTAGTCCGAGAGCACAGCTGGAAGAGAGGTGTCAATCAATCAATCAATCAATCAATCACCTTTATTTTCACTGGAAAGACACTGGGGTTACGTTCCGAATCTCATACTCTTTCTTTTTTCTCTTCTACATACTACATCCGACGATAAAAAGAATCTAGTTAGGATGCAGTAGGCATACTATTGTTGGGACATACTTTTACTCTCTTATTTCATCATAACATGGCGCCTTGATCTTGCCTCTTGCTTTTATATCCGTCGCATCCCCGTTTGTTTTCATATGGAGGCTTCGTCGATGTGACGTCACTTCACGTGCGCACTGGATTGTGGGTCAGAATCGCCCCAAATAGGATGCAGTTTTCAACACTAACAATCTTGGCCGCATGAAGTAGGACATCCGGGTACTTCTAACCATCCTAAATCTGGCCACAAGAATCGGGACATCCTAAATCTTTTCTCTACCAAACTATATAGTAGAAAGTATGCGATTCGGAACGCAACTTGAGATTTCCTTTATTTACAACGATGATATATCATATAGAGGTACGCCATGTTTCACCAGCGTCGCTTTGCTTTATTCACACTTAAATTAAAGAAAACTTGTAATAAGTGTCTTAATTGTAGCAAGGAGCGCCATTGCACTTTGTTGGAAAAATGTGGCTCCTCCTCCAACACTGTTAATGTGGATTACAGATCTGTCTATTGGACTGGAAAGAGTCACATACTGCTAAGGGCAAGAGGGCTGTGTTGAGCTCTGGGACACAGACATGGCAGTCCTAACAGATGAAACTATAACGATACATTTGCCTTATTTTAATTGTTTGGGTAATTTTTTATTTCTTTTTCTGTTAGATTTTTTCATGTTGTGATGGTGCGGGTCATTGTTTATGTGTGTTGTGACTTAGTTTTAGTTTATTTTGCACAATTAAAAAAGAAACACACACAAAGAATGGTAAAGAATACAAATAACATACAGTGCAGGGAGAGGCAGAAAACCCAATGGGCTTATTTGAAGCCTCCACCTAAATAACCTTAAAATTTCACAAAGTTATAAGTTAATGAATGAATATTAATTAGTTAATGACTTAATGAATATCTTACCTTCTCCTACGCCTCCATCTTCACTCTCCTGCAAAGAGAGAAAATTAATCATGAGCAGAACTGCGACGACAAAATCATCAGAGAAAAAATTAGACTGTTTCGGAAATATTTAAAAGTTCCTCGTAGCTCCTTTAACATATAAATATTAATACTTTTCATTGTAATACAGAGAGAGGGAGAGAGAAACAGAGAAGAGACAGAGAAAGCATGGGCAAAATTGCAAAGACACACACCTTTATTTATTTCATCATAACATTGCCCCTTGATCTTGCCTCTTGCTTTTATATCCGTCTCATCCCCGTTTGTTTTCATACGGAGGCTTCGTCGATGTGACGTCACTTCACGTGCGCACTGGATTGTGGGTCAGAATCGCCCCAAATAGGATGCTGATTTAAACACTAAAAATCTCGGGCGGATGAAGTAGGCATACGGGTATTTCTAGCCACACTAAATCTGCCCACAAGAATCAGGACATCCTAAATCTTTTTTTCTACCAAACTAAATAGTAGGAAGTACGCGATTCGGAACGCAGGGCCAGTTCCAACAAGGTTCTTTCACATTTTACATTTCAAAATCTAGTACTTTTGCAGACTCAAATTTGGAGGATTCTCTGTAGGATTTTTCACTTCATTCAGTGACATTGACCTCGCCATCAACTTGCCTGTATGTTTGAGCATATTTTCATTTTTAATTACGGGAGGGTGTTGCAGCCCTTTAAAGCACTTTGTGGGCGGCAGTGGCGAAGTGGGTAGGGAGTTCGCCTCTGGTGTGCAGGGTCGGAGGTTCGATCCCCCGTCTCCCCGCCACATGTCGAAGTGTCCCTGGGCAAGACACTGAACCCTGAATTGCTCCCGATAGTTCGCTTAGTTAGCTTAGCACCCTAGTGCTAAGCCTACCCTGCGTGGTAGCTGCTATCGGTGTATGAATGTGTGTGTGACTGGGTGAATGTGTACAAAAACAATGTAAAGCGCTTTGGGTCTGTGATAAACGGAGATATAGTGCTATACAAGTCCATTTACCAGCACACACCCTCTCAAGTAACACTGCTTAACTATACGAGTTATATAAGACAGTCATTGTAGGCAACAACATACTTTTCAAGCAGTGGTCAGTTTAGAGATGTGTGTCTATTTATCTTCCATAACATGTCTTCTTTCATACTAGTATAAATCAAAGGTCCAACATGTACATTCAGGTGTTTATTTGACTAAACCTTGTCTGTTTGCGTCTGTATATTTCTCCTATACAACCATCTTTAACGGACATTAGAAACAGGAAGATTCAATCATCACTTAGGCCTGAACACACACGTATACAGCCCATAATACAGACAGACATGCAATCAGGACCTATTCATATGCATTAGCGGAGGATGGCGCGCAGACTAGTTTAGAGGGTGGGTGCCTTGCTCATGGGTCACCTCGGAAGTGTCCAGGATACCACAACGTTTACCGAAATATCTCAACTTCTAAAAGCACTTACATCAACTTAACTTTCCATAATCATTCTCAGCACTATTCTGAAGGTTAGCACAGAAGGATTTGTTCACATGTTGTTCAATTGTCTGATTTATGAGACATTTTCCTTCTTAAAATACGTTACATATTCATTTTTTTATTTAAAAAATGACAAAAAAAAGGCTGTATCCGAACATGTGTTCTGTAAACACTTTGGACACTAACCTTCTGAAGGTTTTGACAGAATGATTTGGTCACATGTTGTTCAAATGTCCTAATTGACGACACATTTTTATAGCATTTCAACTCATTTTAACAGCTATATTAGCAGCTAACGTTAGCAGCCACTCACACACTCGCTCTCCGCCTGCTCCTTCTTGGGCTCTGGCCGGGCGGCAGTGACCTCAGACGGGGTTGGTTCTCGCGGTTGTCTCGGTGGGCCCTCCCGGGTCTTGGTGGAAGGGGAACCCGACCTAGGGCTATCGGAACCCGAACAAGAGTCGTCGTCTTCCTCGCTGTCCTGGGAAGCGCGCCTCCTCCTTCGCCGCCGGTCCGCCATCTTAGTTCTGACTGGAATGGAAACCGGAAAGACACGCAAGGGATTGTGGGTAGCAGAGTTTTCTTTTAGTTTTTTTTAAAAACTTCCAATAGGCTGTTTGCTGAGCTGTAAAAAAAAACCGTAATACTGCCCTCTGCCGTTCTGTAGGCCGAAATTCAGGCATATTATATAGTAAAGTACTATGCAATACTGTTAAGAGTGATTTATTGCACTCAATGTAAGGCAAGGAAAGGCAAGTTTATTTCTATAGCACAATTCAGACACAAGGCCATTCATTCAAAGTGCTTTACATGGGCATAGAAGAATACATCAAGATTAAAATACATAAAGTATAGAATAGACGTTAGAAAAAAGTGAAAAATATGACTAAACGAGGAGAAGCAGCTTTTAGTTTTTATGCACCAACAATCTGGAACAAACTCCCAGAGAACTTGAGGTCTGCTGCAACTCTCAGTTCTTTTAAATCGAGTCTGAAGACTTTTTTGTTTCCTTTTTAACTTGCAATTTTCATTTTATTTGCTTCTTTTATTATGTTTTTAAATCGAGTTTTAATTTTTATTTTATTTTTATTTGCTTCTTTTATTCGCTTTTAAATGTTTTATAATGTGTTTTATGTATTCTAATCTTGCCCCTGTAAAGCACTTTGAGTGGCCTTGTGTCTGAATTGTGCTATATAAATAAACTTGCCTTGCCTTGCCTTGCCTTGAATAGAAATGAAAAATTTTAATTAAATAAAAATGAAAGGTTAAAAGGGAAACAGAAAAGTCTTCAGATGTGATTTCAAAGAGCTGAGAGCTGCAGCAGATCTCAAGTTTTAGATAAGGGAACCAAACTAAATAGTAGATAGTAGTGCGAGGATTGATACGCAGGGCAAGTGTTCTCCAGAATCTCTGACTCCATCGTTAACAGGAGGTTCAGGGAAAGCCTTTTTTTTTTAGCTCTGTGACTCAGCTGCATGGAATCCAGTAAACAGTGTGTGTGTGTGTGTGTGTGTGGGGCTGGGTGGGGATTTCCTTTAACAGTACGCACAGTAAAGAGTGTGTGGTGGGTGGGCAAATAACTTATCTAAACTTCTGGATTTTAACATCAGCCCGTTTTACTTATTTTTACTCCTAAGCACTGAAAGAAAACAGCCTCATAATGTATCATCATAAACTGTTAAAACTGTTTCCATTAATCGTGTGTTTTTTAGGACCTGCAGTGGTGTAATTTTTCTTTCTGTTTCTCTGTTATGGCTGTTCCACTCAGACTGCTCAGCTGGGCACCCCCCCCCTGCCCTGCCCTGCCTCCCCCCCCTCCCCTGCTGTTCCCCGTCCCCATGGCCTCTCAAACAGCCATGACTAACAGATAACCGATCACAGCTCAGACAAATCTGAAATGTAACTTTTATCAACTAAATCTATCATAGTTTTATTTAGTAATTCACCAACAAAACAAACCCCCACAAAAAAAGAACAAATTAATAAATCGGTTTTGTTTTTAAAAGTTAAAGGGACACTGTGTAACATTTGAAGTAATGTATTAGCTAAAATCAATATCCTCATTCATCAATATGTCCTCATTGGTGTGAAATCACCTCTGCCAATAATCTGAATTATCCTCCTGAGCGGAGAATTACAAATATTAATATTACATTTTGTACATTGAGCAGGCAAGTCCTATGGAGGCATCCATGTTTTTGGAATGTCATCAGGTGCATTGTTTAAAATTTAGAATTGTTCTTGTCCTTGAAGGCCACTGTAGCTTCTGTTATTATTCAAAAGGGGAGGGGTTACCCAGGGAGCGTCGCATTTTACAACTTTCTAGAACTTTCTTGATGTCATATTACACACTGCACCTTTAAAAAGGTTTTCTACACATACACTTCCAAACGAACAGATCACATTTCTTCCCTTTAAAGTTACAGAATATCTCCGTAATAAACGCGTTTGCTGGAAGCGTTCGTCAGATCTGGATTCACGCGCCTTCCTGATAATGCAGCACGTATTACTCCTCTCACTCTTTGGTCATTTTTCCCGTACGCTAATCCCCCTGCATCGTTGCACGCAAAAAAACAAAGAAATTCATCAGGAATGGAGCCCATCAATGGACATTTCCGACACTTTATAATGTATTTCTGTCTTTCAACTCAATTGTAATTCATTCATTCACAATTTCAGCTTAAAACTCCATTCAAACTTCACAATATACAGTATAGGACGGTAAGATATATAGTTATTTAGTAAAAAAACAAACAATTTCCCTTGTTTCATCATGAAGAATAGTTTTATTTAAACACTACATCGGCAGTTCACTGACATATCAGGTTGACATGTTGAACTTAAATAATATAATGGAAGAAATCCTTTTATTTCACATGGTTACATTGCCAACAAACACATGAAAGAGAGCTGATACTAAGTTGGTACCTGCTATTGATATTCATGCAAAATAAATCATCATAACAGAGAAGCATTTTCAAATTTGTCGACTAATGCTGATTAAGCTGTAATTACTTTTGATGTCGTTTAACTTTTATTTATACATGTAAATTCCATTGAGACTCTTTTACAAGGGAGACCTGTTCCCATTCCCACAATACCATTCATAAATCGATAGCAGCAGCTACCACGCAGGGTGCAAGCTAACTATTGGGGGCAATTTAGGGGTTCAATGTCTTGCTCAGGGACACTTGGGAGGGGGTGGGGGGGAATCGAACCACCGACCCTGTAGTTGAGGGTCGACCGCCCTACACACTTCACCAAAGTGCGTGTTTACATTCCACAGTGTGGGCTCAGTTTGCAATATTTAACAAAAAGCATCTAAAAGCGTGTCACAGCAGAAATTGCATGAAAACTCACAAATACATTATAACTCTGAAACAGCTTAAGCAATTAAACTTGCTATTTCAGACAAAAAAAAATAATCATAAAATAACGGTTGTATTTTCCCACGTCATGTTGTAATTTTTGTCATTCTTTTGAGTGCATTTAGAGTGTTGATGTGTATCGGTATTAATGTTGGCAATGATAACATCTTATCGATATCGATCGCTAGCGGATGCTGAGATGTCCCTGCTGACGGACCAGCTGCGGCAAATCATTTGTGACTTTCTGGAAGTACTCCTTGATCTCCCACGTCTGGCCGCGGTAACTTTTCTTATAATAAGCTTCAAAATATTTCTCTTCACGGATGCACAGGTCCGTTGAGAGGTCATGTTTTTCTCCTGTGTCGGACTTAAAGTCGCCATTTACAAATGGAGATTCGCTGTAGCTTGGGTATAATATCTTGGAGCATTTTCTCTCCACCATGGACTTGTGCTTTTGGAACAGCAGGTCGAGGTCGCTCCTGTACGTAGAGAGGAGTCCTTCTACCTGGTGGTTGGATTGTAGCCCTCCAAGTCTCACCAGGTGAATCAGCAGCTGGATGTGGAAGGCTGCCCCGTTCACCCAGGCCTTCAGAGCCTCAGAAGACATGTGTCCGTCCCTCACCTAGGAGAGAGTGAGTAAATTAGATAGATAGATAGATAGATAGATAGATAGATAGATAGATAGATAGATAGATAGATAGATAGATAGATAGATAGATAGATAGATAGATAGATAGATAGATAGATAGATAGATAGATAGATAGCGTGTACACTCACCATGGAGTTTTTCAGCTTGGTGAGTGCTGCGCTAAGGTTGACCTCGATCCGCTTGAGGTCATTCACCAGCTCGTAGTGGTCTGCAATGTTCATGATGCATCTCTTCAGACACTCGTCGATCTGATCCCAGACCTCGGAGGCCTTCTCCTCTGCAAACACACTCCGCAGAGCGTCTTTCGTGTTGTCAGAAGAAGAAGGTTTGGCAGAAATAATGTCGATGAAGACGGCGATGGCCAGCGCTCCGAGCCCCGCCAGTTTAGGGTCGGATGTGAATGGTGCGAGTTTCTCTGCGAGTTTCTTCAGCCAGTCTGCGGTCGGGTAGCTTTTCTGTTTCCTCTCTTCGAGGTGCTGTTGGAGGCAGTGTGAGGAAGAAGTGCTGCAGAACATCACGATGGACCGATCCACCTGCAAATCTGCACGATTCTTAAACTTATCTATAACATTGTTCACATGTTCCTCTGCACTCAGCCCATTACCCATTTCTCTGTGGAAAACACAAAACATTGACACAGTTAATGAATAACAAGGCTATTAAGCAGTGGCGTGCTCAGACTCTCTAAAGGGTAGGGACGAAAAATTGGGGTGTTGCGCTCTAACCACTACACCACAGGCACTCCCCCCTCTTAATACCCCCTTTTTACAATAAGTATTGTTTGTGAAAAATAAAACAAAATATTATAAAAGCTATCAAATTGAAAAGGAAATAATAATAATTATAATGTTAAGTCCTTGGATTTCGCTTCGCGTCGGGACGAGCAACGCCCTCTAACTGTGGAATAATGAGCACATTCCACAGCCTGTCGTGAGCTATTGCTTAAATAGATTATAATAATGATAATATTAAATCCTTGTTTTAGCTATCACACTTTGAAATCTAGTTAGAAGTATGATAGTACTTTCAAGTCTATGAACATAACCTTATCAGCAGTGAGTTTCAGGGAAAGCTGTTTTTTAGCTCTGTGACTCAGCTGGGGGGGGGGAGTGGGGATCGTCCTTCACAGCGTGGACAGAAAACTAACCAAAACTTCACGGATTTTAGCCTCAGTTAGACGTTTTATTTTTAAACTACGCAGTATATCAGAGAACAGCCTCAGCGGTTACATACAGCAGCTCTGGACTGGATGATTTATTAACAGAGAGAAACCGTTACCTCAGCCGCGTGTTTGCAGTATCCTCAGTGAAGAAAATGCTCTTTCTGTTTATCTCTCCGAGGCGTCTGGCCGGCTGAGTCACCCCTCCCCATCTGCGGGGTTTCCTCATGTGGTTTCAAACAGCCATGACCAACAGATTACCGATCACAGCTCAGCCAAACACAAAAACCTAAAATCGTTTTATTTAGTAATTCTCCAACACCCTAAATCAAAACAAAAACCCATAAAAAAACAATGAACAAATTAATAATCTATTGGCCAAAATCTCGATTTCTCGTTTTTTTAAAGTAAAACAAAGAAGTTCTTTAAAAGGTTTTCTACACATACACATTCCTAACTAACCTGTCACATGTCTTCCCTTTAAAGTTACAGAACAGATGGTTTCAAGTTTAATTTCCCTCATGCTAAATGTCCAAAGCAAATCCACGGCCAAGCCAAATACCACATTCTTCAGTTCCTACTGAATTTGGGGTTAAACAGCTGCTTTTTAATCCAGTTAATCTTTTAAATCCTACACAGTGCTGCCCCTTCTCCCCTAAGGAACTGGGTAATGATTTTCAAACTTTCTCCTTCTGACAAAACATTGGTTAGCCTACTCACATAGCAAACCGGCACACTCAATAACATTTAAAGAATGCGTGTGTGGGTATTTCTGTACTAATATTTTATTATTCAACTTACCTGCTGCTACGTATGGGCTTGTTTTGGGTGTTTTCTTGGTGTGTTCCGTGTTTCTTTAAGTTGCCACTGACTGAGTGAGCAGGTGTGCAGCCTGACTCAATCATGCTCGCCTGGGTTAATTAGTGGACAGCATAAAAGCAGCAAGTGAAGCCTCAGTCTGGGACCCTGCTCTGCTCACTGCTGAACTGCTTCTGACCCGGTTAAAGCCCTACTTCACCGGTTTGAATATGAAGGTGTATTGAATTCTGAGATCCTATGTAGTATAAATGTGCAAAGCAAATTAAAATCGGTTCATCCTAGCTTGAGAAAAGGCAGAAAGAGTGTTTTTTTTTAACCCTATATTTCTCTTTCTCGTGACATCACAGAAAGAGAAATATAGGGTTAAAAAAAAACTTACTTTGTAAATATTACTGTGATGTCTTTTACTGTGACATCACAGTAATATTTACAAAGTACGTTTTTTTTTAACCCTATATTTCTCTTTCTGTGATGTCACGAGAAAGAGAAATATAGGGTTAAAAAAAAACACTCTTTCTGCCTTTTCTCAAGCTAGGATGAACCGATTTTAATTTGCTTTGCACATTTATACTACATAGGATCTCAGAATTCAATACACCTTCATATTCAAACCGGTGAAGTAGGCCTTTAAGTTAAGTTTATGCTTTTGTTTAAGAAATGTTTCTCTGCCAAGCTGCCGACCTGTTGTATGTACCGGTCAGTGTTGCCACAGTTACTTTGAAAAAGTAATCCGATTACTGATTACTCGTTACTCCTTAAAATAGTAACTTAGTTACTTTACTGATTACTTGATGTTAAAAGTAACTAAGTTAGATTACAAGTTACTTTAAACGTTACTTTACAGGTTTTGAAACCCATATATCTCAGTTTAAAACATGTACACATTAACAATCATTGAAAATATATAAAATAAAGCTTGTAGGCTAGTAGCTGTTTTCAAAATAATAAAAATTATGGTTTAAAAAATGTAATAAAAAAAACCCTTTTTCCCCCCATGAAAATAAATGCATTCCTCCAAAGTGCAAAGACAGTAGCAGTGTCTTTAAACTTAACGTGCTTGGCCCTTCACTCTCATGCATTAATTTGACTTTTCTCTGCGATGTCTCATGTGCTGATAGACTGGGTGTGTGCGGCCACCGGTCGCCACGTGACTATAAGTTTCCAAGTTTTAAACACTATCTCTTCAACGTCACCGTACCCGAATCCTAAATATCCCCATAGCAGACGCTATATTTCATGGGGGGGAAAACGTTTGTGTTGCGCCACAGTTCAGTTTTAACTCGGCCGTAATGCTGCTGCAAACACACACACACACACACACACACACACACACACACACACGCACACACGCTGCATGTCAGAGACGAGGGGCGCTACCAAAAAGACGAGAGGAGTGGTTGGAGCAGTTGGAGCGTTTAGAGACACATGCGCACACATTTATTTACATTATATCGCAATCGCAGTCATTTGTGCATTTATGTAAAATGTTTCACTAAGGAAAATGACAGAAAAAGTAACGCACAGTGACTTTGATGAGTAACTTTAATCTGATTACTGGTTTGGAGATAGTAACGCGTTAGATTACTCGTTACTGAAAAAAGAGGTCCGATGCCGGTAACGCGTTACTAAGTAACGCGTTACCGGCATCACTGGTACCGGTGAAGTTGATACTTTTGTATTTGAGAATTAAATAAGCATTATTTTACTGCCGGACTCCTACTTTTCTTTAATCTGGTTTAAATTACAGTCCCTATCCCTCGACATCCGACAGGGACCTAACACCTGACCAGGGACTACAAGTGGAAAATAGCAATTTGCTAAAACCTGGAACATTACATGTCCCTTCGTCTTAAACCAGGTTAATGTTATTTTTTTGTACATTGTTCCTGTTAAAATAAAGCTACATTACATTGCAAACATTCTCTGCATTTTATTATCCCTCTCATATGACATGAACGCAGTATCAACTGTGAGAGAATTTACAATGAGCCTTGAGAGATTGGGGACAAGAACTCTACACTACAATAAAAAAAAAACGTAATCTGTCCTTATGTAAAACGTCCTCTGGAGTCATGTTCAGAGCAATAAAGAAATCCCAGTAATAAAAGGACAAATTAAACTTCCTTCTGAGGCCACCGCACGGCCAGTTGAAGAAGTATTTGAATAACTGAAAGCAGCCTACTGTTTGCAGAGCAGCACCGCAGATAAGTGAGCATAGGTTAGATAAATATACAAAGCGACACTGATACTAATGTTCAGAGGCCGCCTTGATGTTTACACAGACGGCTGTAATGTTGTATCTGCTAGAGATGAACAATGAGTTATGAATTATCGTAGTAATGTCTAATGTTTGACTTAAAGAGATTCCAGTTGATTTACATTCAATGAAGCAGACGAGGATTATTATCACTACAACAACTACTGCGTAATTTACCTCAACAATTACCACGACTACTATATTTACTGCCCCATTTACTATAACACTTACATCAACTACAGCCATCTCCATCCTGTGCACACACCAACCTGCAGGGATAGGAAAGGGGCCTATTTGGATTAGTACCATTGTGTTCTCATTGCCAATTTTTTGTTTGGCATTTAAGTTGAATTCTATGTCATTTGAAATTGTGTATTATGTCTAATGTATTTTATAGTATAGTAGTATTTTTCCTAGCCCTCCACCCCGTCCCCCTTAGTGGCTTTGTTGCTTGTCAGGCCGCCATTGTAAATAAAAAGTTGTTCTTAATGACTTGCCTGTATAAATAGAAAGTGTTCTCGGGGTCGGACTTTATTCTTCAATGGAGTTGCCCAGGGTGGGATGCATGTGTGTGTGTGGGGAGGGTGGGGGGGGGCACTGAATGTATATGCACTGAGCAGCAACTCAGAGTGTTGAGCCTTCTTGGAGACCCTAAATGGAGTCCTGCATGGGGCTCCGGTAGGGGACTTCAATGCCCAGCGATGGAGACACCTGGAGAGGCGTGATTGGGATGAACAGCCTCCCTGATCTGAACCTGAGTGGTCGTTTTTTGTTAGACTTCTGTGCTAGTCAGGGTTTGTCTATGGCCTGTCCAAACTCAGAACTAAAGGATTCACGTTAGTACTATAGCTTCAAATAAACTAAACTGCAAAGTGCCACATGTAAGTCCTACTTGGAGATGTTACAAGGGCTTTTTTTTTTTTTTCAACGGCCAGTTGAAAAAGTATTTGAATAGCAGACAGTGTCTGCTGCAGCTCAGTGATCTTCTGTTTGTTAAATACACAAAGTGACACCGATACTAAAGTTCAGTTTAAAGACACGGCTGTAATATTGTATCTACAAAAGATGAACAATGAATTATTATTCATCATAGTGACTCTACAGCGGCAGCAAAGGTAAACTATCCCTACATGCAGGGCTGTACAGTGCGACAGTTTTGATCGCATTTGATACTGAAATTGATCACGTGCGATGATGAATACAATTCCGAACAAGAAGTTAGCGCTTCACAGCCCTGCAGTGCGCTAGCTTGAAAATCAACTGCTTCCGCTGCAGAGAGCAGTCAACAGTAGTCTTTTTAAACAAAGTTTGAAATAACTGATAAGCCACTGAAAAACTACTCCCAACACATTCACAACAACCTATTTAACTTATTCCAAATTTTACCAATATGTATAGGCCTACTTATTTATTTAATATGCTATGTTTAATGTTTTAAAGTTTGGTTTTAATTAACAGAAGGACATTTAACAAAAAAAAATATTATTATGAATATAATAATGATATGTATATATACAGAAAATATATATATATATTAATTTTATGGGGAGAAATTATTCTGAATCAGCAAAAAATTACAATTGGCAGGTTAGATTTTTTTTGTCTAAATTGCAATCAGTGCAACCCTATTAATTTTTCTACAATTATTACTGCACACACTAGGATATGATATTAATTGAGAATTTCAAATGAGATCAAGGTGACAGGCTAAAAGGTAATTAGAGTGAAATGCATGGGTTAAGGTTATGCAAGTTTTCGATCATACTCTGTGTGCTACTGAATTTATTTTTGTGCTACTGTCCTGGGAAGCGCGCCTCCTCCTTCGCCGCCGGTCCGCCATCTTAGTTCTGACTGGAATGGAAACCGGAAAGACACGCAAGGGATTGTGGGTAGCAGAGTTTTCTTTTACTTAAACTTCCAGTAGGCTGTTTGCTGAGCTGTAAAAAAAAAAACGTAATACTGCCCTCTGCCGTTCTGGAGGCCGAAATTCAGGCATATTTTATAGAAAAGTACTATGCAGTGATTTATTGCACTCAATGTAAGGCAAGCAAAGGCAAATTTATTTCTATAGCACAATTCAGACACACAAGGCCATTCATTCAAAGTGCTTTACAAGGGCATGAAATACATCAAGATTAAAATACATCAAGTATAGATTAGACGTTATAAAAAAGTGAAAAATATGAATAGAAATGAAACGTTTTAATTAAATAAAAATGAAAGGTTAAAAGGGAAAAACAGAAAAGTATTCAGATGTGATTTCAAAGAGCTGAGAGCTGCAGCAGACCTCAAGTTTTAGATAAGGTAACCAAACTAAACCGAAGATAGTGTGAGGATTGATACGCAGAGCAAGTCTCTGACTCCATCTTTAACAGGACTGAGGTTCAGGGAAAGCCCTTTTTTGTTAAGCTCTGTGACTCAGCTGCATGGAATCGATCAAAGTGTGTGTGTGTGTGTGTGTGTGTGTGTGTGTGGCTGGGTGGGGATTTCCTTTAACAGTACGCACAGTAAAGAGTGTGTGGGCAGATAACTTATCTAAACTTCTGGATTTTAACATCAGCCCGTTTTACTTATTTTTACTCCTAAGCAGTGAAAGAAAACGGCCTCATAATGTATCATCATAAAACATTATAACTGTTTCCATTAATCGTGTGTTTTTAGGACCTGCAGTGGTGTAATTTTTCTTTCTGTTTCTCTGTTATGGGTGTTCCACTCAGACTGCTCAGCTGGGCCCCCCTCCCCCTACCCTGCCCCCTCCCCCTCCCCTGCTGTTGCCCGTCCCCATGGCGTCTCAAACAGCCATGACTAAAGGCCAGGACACACCAGCCCGATAATCGCCGTCGTCAAAAAAAAAGACGAATCTGTTTGGTGTGTGCCGTGACGTCGGCCGACGTAGAGGTCGTCGGGCTTGTTTTGAGCCTGTCGGCCGCCGATTGAACGGCGGCCGACCGTCTTTCATTTGGAGCAATTTGATTGGTGGAGGGCTAGCGAATCAGTGAAGCCCGGAAGTGAGGCGGGTAGCACAAACAGCTAACAACAGCTAGCCATCGTTTTAATGTGTTTGTTCGTTTCGTTTTGAGAGTACTCACATGCGTCAACCCTTGTTGACTGCTCGACACCATGCTCGACACTCTCTGCTAAAAATTGTGCTCTTATGGTCCATAAATATAAATACGTATTTCTATCTATGTTTATGCTCTAGAGAGATGTCCAATCATTTCCGGCTTTCGTATTTTTTCGGGCCACAATACAGATTAGCGCCGCCTGCTGTTGTGGAGACATTACGTCCCGCGAGCGTACGGAAAATAAACAGTCGTCTCGGTGTGTTCTTTGGCCGCGACGGGAAGACTGGAGCTTCCTGAAACGGCCGACTCCATTTTTTTTGACGACGGCGATTATCGGGCTGGGGTGTCCTGGCCTTAACAGATAACCGATCACAGCTCAGACAAATCTGAAATGTAACTTTTACCAACTAAATCTATCATAGTTTTATTTAGTAATTCTCCAACAAAACAAACCCCCACAGAAAAAATAAATCAATCGGTTTTGTTTTTAAAAGTTAAACAAAGAAGTTCTTTAAAAGGTTTTCTGCACATACACTTCCAAACGAACAGATCACATTTCTTTCCTTTTAAAGTTACAGAACATCTCCATAATAAACGCGTTTGTTGGAAGCGGTCGTCAGATCTAGATTCATGCGCCTTCCTGATAATGCAGCACGTATTACTCCTCTCACTCTTTGGTCATTTTTCCCGTACACTAATCCTCCTGCACCGTTGCACGCAAAAAAACAAAGAAATTCATCAGGAATGGTGCCCATCAATGGACATTTCCGACACTTTGGTTGCGTTCCGAATCGCATACTTTCTACTATTTAGTATGTAGAAAACAGATTTAGGATGTCCCGATTCTTGTGCCCAGATTTAGGATGGTTAGAAGTACCCGGATGTCCTACTTCATGCCGCCAAGATTGTTAGTGTTGAAAAGTGCATCCTATTTGGGCGATTCTGACCCACAATCCAGTGCGCACGTGAAGTGACGTAACATCGACAAAGCCTCCATATGAAAACAAACGGGGATGCGACAGATATAAAACCAAGAGGCAAGATCAAGGCGCAATGTTATGATGAAATAAGAGAGAAAAGTATGTCCCAATAGTATGCCTACTGCATCCTAACTAGATTCTTTTTATCGTCGGATGTAGTATGTAGAATAGAGAAAAGAAAGAGGAGGCGATTTGGAACGCAACCAAAGAAATTCATCAGGAATTGTGCCCATCAATGGACGTTTCCAACACTTTGTAATGTATTTCTGTCTTTCAACTCAATTGTAATTAATTAATTCACAATTTCAGCTTAGAACTCCATTCAAACTTCACAATATACAGTATAGGACGGTAAGATATATATTTATTTAGTAAAAAAAAAACAATTTCCCTCGTTTCATCATGAAGAATAGTTTTATTTAAACACTACATCTGCAGTTCACTGACATATCAGGTTGACATGTTGAACTTAAATAATATAACGAAGAAATCCTTTTATTTCCACATGGTTACATTGCCAACAAACACATGAAAGAGAGCTGATACTAAGCTGGTACCTGCTATTGATATTCATGCAAAATAAATCATCATAACATAGAAGCATTTTCAAATTTGTCGACTAATGCTGATTAAGCTGTAATTACTTTTGATGTCGTTTAACTTTTATTCATACATGTAAATTCCATTGAGACTCTTTTACAAGGGAGACCTGTTCCCATTCCCACAATACCATTCATAAATCGATAGCAGCAGCTACCACGCAGGGTGCAAGCTAACTATTGGGAGCAATTTAGGGGTTCAATGTCTTGGGGTTAAAAGGAACCACGGACGCGGTAGTTGAGATAAGATAAGATAAGATAAGATAAGATAGTCTTTATTGTCACTGTACAGTCACCCGTACAACGAAATTGGGATTGCCAACTGAAGGTGCATTATTACACACAGAAAAAACAGACAAGCAATTTAAGATAAAAACAGTATAAAAACAACAAGACACATAAATAACACAAGAAACAAGACAAGGACAGGCATGTCATAATAAATAAATCTAAAAGGCAGAAAGCATATTGCACTTGTGTAAGTGAGGTAGCCTATGTGTATGTCTGTTTAATGTGTATATGTTTTTTGAGTGTTCAGTGTCCTGATTGCCCAAGGGAAGAAGCTGTTTGCCAGTCTGTTGGTTCTGCTCTGCAGGCTCCTGTACCTCCTACCAGAGGGCAGTAGGCTGAGCAGGTGGTGGCTGGGATGGAGGTGGTCACGGATTATTTTCTTTGCTCTCGAGAGGCATCGAGAGCTGGCGATGTCATCTAAGGAGGGCAAAGGAGAGCCAATGGTCTTTTCAGCTGACCTTATCACCCTCTGCAGCCTTTTCCTGTCAGCCACTGTGCAGCCAGCATACCACACAGTGATGGAGAAGGCCAGCACACTCTCGATGGTTGAGCGGTAAAAGGTCACCAGCAGCTTCTCCTCCAGTCTGTTCCTCTTGAGTACCCTGAGAAAGTGGAGTCGTTGTTGGGCCTTCTTCACCACCGCTTTCGTGTTAGCTGACCAGGATGTGTCCTCTGAGATGTGAGTTCCCAGGAACTTAAAGGTGGAAACTCTCTCCACGCAGTCACCGTTTATGTGGAGAGGAGCGGGGTCAGCTCTGTGTCTCCTGAAATCCATTATGACCTCCTTTGTTTTTGTGATGTTAAGGGACAGGTTGTTTGCAGCACACCACTCCGCACCAGCCGGTCGGTGGGTGCTGAGATGTTGAGATGTCCCTGCTGACGGACCAGCTGCGGCAAATCATTTGTGACTTTCTCAAAGTACTCCTTGATCTCCAACATCTGGCCGCGGTAACTTTTCTTATAATAAGCTTCAAAATATTGCTCTTCACGGATGCTCTGGTCCGTTGTAATGTCATGTGTCTCTCCTGTGTCGGACTTAAAGTCGCCAATTACATATGGAGATTCGTCGGGGTATAATATCTTGGAGCATTTTCTCTCCACCATGGACTTGTGCTTTTTGAACAGCAGGTCGAGGTCGCTCAGGTACGTAGAGAGGAGTCCTTCTACCTGGTGGTTGGATTGTAGCCCTCCAAGTCTCACCAGGTGAATCAGCAGCTGGATGTGGAAGGCTGCCCCGTTCACCCAGGCCTTCAGAGCATCTGAAGACATGTGTCCGTCCCTCACCTAGGAGAGAGTGAGTAAATTAGATAGATAGATAGATAGATACATAGATAGATAGATAGATAGATAGATAGATAGATAGATAGATAGATAGATAGATAGATAGATAGATAGATAGATAGATAGATAGATAGATAGCGTGTACACTCACCATGGAGTTTTTCAGCTTGGTGAGTGCTGCGCTAAGGTTGACCTCGATCCGCTTGAGGTCATTCACCAGCTCGTAGTGGTCTGCAATGTTCATGATGCATCTCTTCAGACACTCGTCGATCTGATCCCAGACCTCGGAGGCCTTCTCCTCTGCAAACACACTCCGCAGAGCGTCTTTCATGGTGTCAGAAGAAGAAGGTTTTGCCGAAATAATGTCGATGAAGACGGCGATGGCCAGCGCTCCGAGCCCCGCCAGTTTAGGGTCGGATGTGAATGGTGCGAGTTTCTCTGCAAGTTTCTTCAGCCAGTCTGCGGTCGGGTAGCTTTTCTGTTTCCTCTTGTCGAGGTGCTGCTGGAGGCAGTGTGAAGAAGAAGTGCTGCAGAACATCACGATGGACCGATCCACCTGCAAATCTGCACGATTCTTAAACTTATCTATAACATTGTTCACATGCGCTTTAATTTTCTCTCTCCGCTCCTCTGCACTCTGCATAACACCCATTTCTCTGTGGAAAACACAAAACATTGACACATTTAATTAATAACAAGGCTATTTAGCAGTGGCGTGCTCAGACTCTCTAAAGGGTAGGGACGAAAAATTGGGGTGTTGCGCTCTAACCACGACACCACAGGCACTCCCCCCTCTTAATACCCCCTTTTTACAATAAGTATTGTTTGTGAAAAATAAAACAATATATTATAAAAACTCTCAAATTGAAAAGGAAATAATAATAATTATAATATTAAATCCTTGGATTTCGCTTCGCGTCGGGACGAGCAACGCCCTCTAACTGTGGAATAATGAGCACATTCCACAGCCTGTCGTGAGCTATTGCTTAAATAGATAATAATAATGATAATATTAAATCCTTGTTTTAGCTATCACACTTTTAAATCTAGTTAGAAGTATGATAGTACTTTCAAGTCTATGAACATAACCTTATCAGCAGTGAGTTTCAGGGAAACCTGTTTTTAGCTCTGTGACTCAGCTGCAAGGGGGAGTGGGGATCATCCTTCACAGCGTGGACAGAAAACTAACCAAAACTTTACGGATTTTAACCTCAGTTCGACGTTTTATCTTTAAACTACGCAGTATATCAGAGAACAGCCTCAGCGGTTACATACAGCAGCTCTGGACTGGATGATTTATTAACAGAGAGAAACCGTTACCTCAGCCGTGTGTTTGCAGGATCCTCAGTGAAGTAACTGTTCTTCCTGTTTATCTCTCCGAGGCGTCTGGCCAGCTGAGTCACCCCTCCCCATCTGCGGGGTTTCCTCATGTGGTTTCAAACAGCCATGACCAACAGATTACCGATCACAGCTCAGCCAAACACAAAAACCTAAAATCGTTTTATTTAGTAATTCTCCAACACCCTAAATCAAAACAAAAACCCATAAAAAAAAACAATAAACAAATTAATAATCTATTGGCCAAAATCTTGATTTCTCGTTTTTTTAAAGTAAAACAAAGAAGTTCTTTAAAAGGTTTTCTACACATACACATTCCTAACTAACCTGTCACATGTCTTCCCTTTAAAGTTACAGAACAGATGGTTTCAAGTCTAATTTCCCTCATGCTAAATGTCCAAAGCAAATCCACGGCCAATAAATACCACATTCTTCAGTTCCTACTGAATTTGGGGTTAAACAGCTGCTTTTTAATCCAGTTAATCTTTTAAATCCTGCACAGTGCTGCCCCTTCTCCCCTAAGGAACTGGGTAATGTGGGCGACTGTGGCTCAGGTGGTAGAGCGGGTCGGCTGAAGATCAAAGGGTTGGAGGTTCGATCCCCGCCCTGCCACCTGTGTCATGGTTGTTGTGTCCTTGGGCAAGACACTTCACCCACCTTGCCTAGTGTGAATGTCGATAGTTAGCCTGCTATCGGTGTGTGAATGGTAACGTGGGAAAGGAAAACAGGTCTCCCTTGTAAAAGAGTCTTCGGTCTCAATGGGATTTACCTGTAGAAATAAAGGTTAAAATTATTTTCAAACTTTCTCCTTCTGACAAAACATTGGTTAGCCTACTCACACAGCAAACCGGCACACCCACTACTGACATGAAAGAGTATTTTTGAACTAATATTTTATTATTCAACTTACCTGCTGTTACGTATGGGCTTGTTTTGGGTGTTTTCTTAGTGTGTTCCGTGTTTCTTTAAGTTGCCACTGACTGAGTGAGCAGGTGTGCTGCCTGACTCAATCATGCTCACCTGGGTTAATTAGTGGACAGCATAAAAGCAGCAAGTGAAGCCTCAGTCTGGGCCCCTGCTCTGCTCGCTGCTGAACTGTTTCTGACCCGTTTAAGTTAAGTTTACGCTTTTGTTTAAGATATGAACTGTTATTCTTCCAAGCTGCTGATCTGTTGTATGTACCGGTGAAGTTGATACTTTTGTATTTGAGAATTAAATACGCATTATTTTACTGCCCGACTCCTACTTTTCTTTAATCTGGTTTAAATGACAGTCCCTATCCCTCGACATCGGACAGGGACGTAACACCTGCCCAGGGACTACAAGTGGAAAATAGCAATTTGCTAAAGCCTGGAACATTACATGTCCCCTCGTCTTAAACAAGGTTAATGTTTTTGTTTGTACATTGTTCCTGTTAAAATAAAGTTACATTACATTGCAAAGTCTCTGCGTTTTACCATCCCTCCCATATGACATGAACGCAGTATCAACTGTGAGAGAATTTACAATGAGCCTTGAGAGATTGGGGACAAGAACTCTACACTACAATTAAAAAAAAAACTTAATCTGTCCATATGTAAAATGTCCTCTAGAGTCATGTTCAAAGCAATAAAGAAATCCCAGTAATAAAAGAACAAATTAAACTTCCTTCTGAGGCCATTGCACGGCCAGTTGAAAAAGTATTTGAATAACTGAAAGCAGCCTACTGTTTGCAGAGCAGCACCGCAGATAAGTGAGCTTAGGTTAGATAAATATACAAAGCGACACTGATACTAATGTTCAGAGGCCGCCTTAATGTTTACACAGACGGCTGTAATGTTGTATCTGCTAGAGATGAACAATGAGTTATGAATTATCGTAGTAATGTCTAATGTTTGACTTAAAGAGATTCCAGTTGATTTACATTCAATGAAGCAGACAAAGATTATTATCACTACAACAACTACTGCGTAATTTACCACAACAATTACCACATCTACTATATTTACTGCCCCATTTACTATAACACTTACATCAACTACAGCCATCTCCATCCTGTGCACACACCAACCTGCAGGGATAGGAAAGGGGCCTATTTGGACTAGTACCATTGTGTTCTCATTGCCAATGTTTGTTAGGTATTTAAGTTGTATTCTATTTCATTTTAAATTGTATTTTATGTCCTAGCACTCCTTCCCTTCCCCCTAAGTGGCTTTGTTGCTTGTCAGGCCGCCATTGTAAATAAAAATGTGTTCTTAATGACTTGCCTGTATAAATAAAATGTGTTCTCCTGGGGTTGGACTTTATTCTTCAATGGAGTTGCCCAGGGTGGGATGCATGTGTGTGTGTGTGGGGGAGGGTGGGGGGGCACTGAATGTATATGCACTGAGCAGCAACTCAGAGTATTTAGCCTTCTTGGAGACCCTAAATGGAGTCCTGCATGGGGCTCCGGTAGGGGACTTCAATGCCCAGCGATGGAGACACCTGGAGAGGCGTGATTGGGATGAACAGCCTCCCTGATCTGAACCCGAGAAACTTCCCTGAGAGGCCATCACACGGCCAGTTGAAAAACTATTTGAATAACAGACAGTGTCTGCTGCAGCTCAGTGATCTTCTGTTTGATAAATACACAAAGCGACACCGATACTAAAGTTTAGATAGACGGCTGTAATATTGTATCTACAAAAGATGAACAATGAATTATTATTCATCATAGTGACTCTACAGCGGCAGCAAAGGTAAACTATCCCTACATGGATGGTAGGATACCCCACAGGAAAGAGGTTCCTCCCAGTAACCATGAGGACCGGACAGGAGGGTGTTATATCCAGTGCCAAATTGAACACAATTAACTTTAACAATATAAACACAAGTAACTATTTTAAAATTTTAATAAAATTCATACAATTTAAATAATATCCAATACAACAATACTGTTTCAAACAATATATTAGAGGAGATTAATGTGGAGACTACCAGGTAATCTAATCTCCATTTTAAAACATTAGCTAAAAGTTATAATTTTGATAAAAGTCCTAATGACCTGAAGAATACATCACCTTAAATATTAAAATAGATACACATATAAAACAAGCATATACAATGAAATGCAGTATTGGACTTACAGTAGTATAAAGGAATAAGTAGGGCGTGCTGTTGTGGTTAAAACACGTACCATAGAGGCTCAGTCCTCTTCACAGCAGACCCAGGTTCAAATCCAGCCGGGTCGTTCTCTGCATGTCATCCCCTTCTCTGCCCCATTTCATCTACGTCTCTCTATCTATCAAATAAAGAATGGAAAAGTGCGAAAAAACAATTAAAAAAAAAAACTTACATTAACTGCAAAAATTACAACAACTCTGACACCTACTGCCTCTTTTAATATGTGTCAATTACCATTAACTCCTGAGGTAATATACAAGGGTGCCTTGTGTTGTGTCAATTTCACCAGTTAAAAGGCGGGTAAATACTCTATATGGCTTTTCCTCGTTTTTCTCTTTTTGAGTTAATTTCTCTAACCTTGCCCCAAAAAAAAATACCAGGGAAACAAGGGTATACTTTTTTTTTTTATAAAATTTTTTTCCTCTTTTCAATTCCAAAAAAAAAATTCCCAAAAAAGCGAACTCTTTCTCCCTCCCCTCCCCCCCCAAGAAAGTATTGATAACCATCCAGCCAATGAGGAGGTGTGGCCAAAACAGCTTCCTACAAAAGATGAGCTTTTCGAGCTCAGAGATCAAACACTTCGACAGAGACCCAGCGACATCCAGCATCCAACTTTCAACAACCGGCATCCAACTAGACTGCAGACCAACAAACCGGACCAACCAGATATCAGGTAAACCCTCTCTTCAGTCCCCGGCTTCAGGTCTGTGTGTGTGTGTGTTAAGTCTAGGGGTGTACGATATTTAATTGTAGAATGCACTTCTCACTTTGCCACTGTTGGTTTATATAAATGTTTTTTTAATTTTTATCTTTTTTTATTATTATTGTTAACTTTCATTTATTTGTATAACACAGATTCCTGTGGACTTTGTGATTTAGGAGAAGTGGAGAATGAATCTCTTCTTCTATGATGAACTGAGAATATCTTTTTTAAATGGGATGTCTGCTCTAAAGCATGAAATAGTTTGGAGCGCAGATGATGAGAAGATGAAATGGTTGTTTACTTTCAATGTCTATACATTTGTATTAGTATTCTACAGCGTCTATTTTTGGTTTCTGGTCTGTTTGTGTGTTTATAATTGTGTCTTGTAAGACCTTGTGGGCTGGGCATATTGTTTATAACCCATGACGCAATAATACAATTAAATCAATCAATCGATCATGTATAAAATAATTTTATTAATTTATCCAGATATCCAACATCCAGCATCCAAATAGACCGCAGACCAACCAACCAGACCAACCCGATACCAGGTATACTCCCTCTCTTCAGTCTCCTGCTTCAACTATTTTTGTGTTGTTGAGATTTTACATAACATTACTTTATTGATCTGGTAGATGTCGTTGTCCAGTAGTTATAGACAAGGTGAATGTGAGTCCCAGTAAATGAAGGAGAGCACTTTGAATGTAAGTGCCACAAGGTTTATTTTAAACCCCGGAGAAAAAAACTAATGTTGAGATAATGTCCGTTAAAGGTGGTTGTAAAGGAGAAATAAATAGACACAAACACAGAGGTTTAGTCAAATAAACACCTGAATGTACATTTTAGACTTTTCATTCAAGTATGAAAGAAGACATTTTATGGAATCAAAGTAGAAAAAAATCTAGTAACTGACCAGCGCTTGAAAAAACAATGTTTTTGCCGGAAGTGTCTCATATTATAAATGTCTTGATTTAATTGTTGTTGTTTTGCCCATGTGTGTTTGCAGTCATGGCGCGTCCAGGCCGGCTGTTCCTTCTGTACATGTTTTCCTCCCTCCTCTACTCCATTCTGATCGACGCTGCAACGACCCCAAAACCGAAAGGAGACGATCGGTTTGAAAAGAAAGGAAAGTTTGTCCTTGAAACCATTAAAAAGATCTCAACTGCGGCCATCCCTTTCCTGGGGCTGATAAAAGATCACGGGACACTGATAAGTGCTGTCGCCTCGTTAGCAATGACGGTAACATTGGTAGTGTTGAACCAGGAAGATAAACCTGTGTTAGATGCGATCAACCTTAATTTTCAAGAACTTAATTTTAAGATTGACGAATATCACGTGCAGCAGAGATGGGAAAGCTGGACAAGCGGTGCTTACCACAAGCCCGAGCTGGATATCGACGTCAGGATGGACTAAATTTAAAGCACTAGTGGAAAGTCTTATTGAAGCAAAAACTGCTGATCAGAAGAAAAAACTCTTGGACAATTTCGTTCAAGCTTACTCAAAGTGTGAGCCTGCCGCTGGGACATTGAATCAGTTTCTGAAAAGAAAGGGAACATCCTTCATAAATGAGCTGGGACAACTGTTGGCAGAACAGGTAAAATGTCATGAAAAGGATATCAGAGATTACACTGTGTTTATTAGCAAGCTAATCTACAAGGCCAACACCATGAATCAAGTCTACTATAACCTCAAGAAAATAACTTCTCCAGCCAAGGTTAAAGAGCAAGCTGACAACGCGTACAATGCTGGATTAGCCATGTTCCAAACCCACAAGGAATGCATCGCTCGCAGTCTTGAATATGTTGAAAAGGACGTGGAGGGGATGATTGATAACAAAATCAAACGAGAGGAACTAGCAAAGAAAGTCTGGGAGTTCTTAGAGAAGACTTACGACAGATATGACTGGATGGTTGTTGCATTCCTAACAAAACATTCCAAACATGATATAATTGAAACAATGAACAAACACGTCTTGGCGGGATTTACTGAGGTGACAAAAGGGGAGATAACTGTGGCCGTAGCCAGACAGGTGAAGGGGACGCACACACAGGCAGGGACGATTAAACAATCCATCGATAGCTGCTTCGCTAAGTCCACTCCCGGGTGTACTGACGTTGTAAAGAAACTTGATAAATGTAAAGTGCCTTACACAGCAGTGCATGTCTATACTGATAAAGCTCACGACAGCCACGGTGCAGAGGAAGCTCCATTCAAAGTATTTGCTAATCCTGAAGACCCAAATCACAGCACAATAACCCCGTACATCTACACCGGGAAGTGTGAGAAATCTCCAGGTGTGCACGGTGGACATTTTGTCGTCCTGATAGAAACTGACGAGGAGCTGTTGTCAAAAGATCCCTGCGCCAAGATGAATTGTGGCGGAGCAGAAAAAGGCAAATGTGCTCAGGTGAAAAACATGCCTGTGGCGCTGTGTGAGTGCAAGTATCCGTACTATGGCTCAGAATGTGAGGAGACTTTAGAGGATTACAAGAAAGAATTGGAGGCAGAGATTCCTAAAGAGTGAGGGGATAAACACAGGGAGTAGATAAACTAATATGTTTGGGTAAGACTTATTCTTCTCTCTTACCCTCTTAAATATTTATTTGAAATGCAAAATATCAAGATTAACTTCAGATCAATGTACATACAGGTGCATCTAAAAAAATTTAATATCATGGGAAAGTTTTTTTAACGTAATCTCAAGCCTTTCTTTATTTAATTTTAATTATTTTGACTTACAGCTCATATAAATCCTGTATGAAAACAATTTTTAATATTACTGTAGGCCAATCAAAAATTAGCTGTAATTAAAATGAAAACAAAGCAAGGTTTAGATAGTTCACTTTATGCTAAATCCAAAATATATGAAAGTTTTACTGTTTATTTTATTTATTTATTCCAAACGCACAAGCCATTTTAAATTAAATTACATAAAAAAATATGACCAAACAAAAAAATCAAAGGCCAATTTCAATGATAACACAAACTAGACCTGGTAAATTGGGAAAAAATAATGTGAAATAATTTGAATTAAATTATGGGACACATTTTTTTGTTTTTTTTCATGATATTTTAATGTACTGAGCTGTGCCTGTATTATTGAAATTGAAGTTGTTCTGAAACCATGTAGTAACAAACATTTGATTTAACTCGCATTATACTTGAGTGAACTGGAGATGACCAACACCAGAACACAATGTGCAGAAAAGAGTGGATAAAATGTTTGAAATTGCAAAAATTAAAGTTACATTTGATCTGAAATTATTCAAAAGCCTCCTGTGTGATCTGTTGTGTGAGTTTAAACTTGTGAGATTCTGGTTGCTAAAATTCAGGGGTTTACCTTTTACATAGGGTACTTCTTTGTCTTTAATACTAACACATTTACTCACAAAACTTTTATCCATTTTATTCCAGGGGGACATAACCTGAAAGTTCAAATACACCTTCAATAGATCTGTCTATCTGTCTGTCTTACTTAAGACAGACAGACAGACAGACAGACAGACAGACAGACAGACAGACAGATAGATAGATAGCTTAATGCTTGTCAGGGGGAAGAGTCGACAGCCATAATGTGAAATATTTCATCTTCCGTCACTGATTCGATAGAGATGAGTCATTTATTATTCTCCTGTAACCACCAGAGGGCAGCATCTTATCACAGTTTTTCTCAATAGTACGAAGGCATTTGTCCAGATTTTAAATTGGTCAGGTGACACAAGGGGACAAAAGTGAATCTGTATTCTGTACACTGATATTTGTCATACCAAAATTTAAATCCTCCTTTTTCTGTACATATTTAATTTTATTTTTGTATTGCTCAATTTGCTTCAATTGTCTGCAATATATACTTGTTTTCCATGCCAATAAACCCCACTTGCATGAATTTAATTGGTCTATAGCTGGATAGACGGACGTACGGAAAGAATGATGGATAGGTAGAGAATTTTGTTAGTTTTATGATTCTTCTTGTTTGTGTTGCCTTACATAATCTTCTGATGATTAAGATATGCATCCATATACATCCAGCTGACTTTGCTTTGCATATTGCACATACTGTAATTATTTTCATCACATTGCACACTACAATTCAACCTACTAATTTTTACTTTCTAATGCATTTTATATACTTTATAGGCTACTGTTTGTTTATTTTTTTTTTATCTTTTTAACATTAGTAAATGTACTTAACTGTTGTAACTGTTGTCTGTGTGAAATGTCTCGTCTCATCTGTTGAATTTTGAATGAAGCTCTTGTGGACGAGATTGATTTGTCGTCTGTTAAGTCCAAATTCATTTATAAAATAATAATAATAATAATAATAAACTTTATTTATATAGTACTTTTCAAAACACAGTTTATAAAGTGCTGAACAAATAAAAACACAATAAAAACAAAGAGCATAAAACACTTAATAAAAACACTTAATAAAAACAAAAGGCTCAAAAACAAGAGCATGGAGGACTTAAAAAACACTTAATAACAAGGCTCTTCTAGAAGTCGCCAGGACAAACTTATGAAGGGATTTTCTTTAATCGCCAGTACAAATTTCTCGTCACACCTTTTTCGGGTTTATTATAGCGATTACCTGAAAGGCACAATGTGGCAGGAGCATCAATAGATTTCGCTCTATGTGTACCTAAGTCCCTGGAGCAATCTCAGTAATTAACTTTTAATGATTTGATTGGAATGTTTTTGTGGTTTGGCACTGGTGCTGCTCAGTGCTGTAGGGAAAACTGACAGGGACAACACCCACTGCTATCTCCATCCAGATAATGATTAAGGTATTTATAGGAGGTGTGTGAACTTTTTTCTATTCCATTGTGAAGTAAATAATTATCCTGCTTCAAAAGAACATATATGAAACCGAGACGGCCTCCAGCGTAAGTCAAAGAAGTTACAATGTACAGAACGGATTAAACTAAATGAACAGTCTGAACAAATAAAAGCATTTCGATATATAATCAATCAATCAACATTTATTTTATATAGCCGTTTGCTACAACCAGAAAGTTTTCCAAGTGCCTTAAATCAACAATAAAACGTAACATACAGTAAAACCAGATAAGTTCACGTAAAAGCAGAAGGAAGAAAGGGAAAATCCACAAAACTACTTTGCATTAGCCTTTCTAAATAGATAGGTTTTGAGTTTAGATTTTAAATGAGATGCGTCTGTGTGTGCGAATGTTAGGGGGTAACATGTTCCATAATCTTTGGCACACATGATCATGGTCAGCAGAGGGCGGCCATTCCCGTGAATAGTTTGTGGTGGCATTATCTAGCGATCGTGAGAAAACAAGCATTATCTACAGAGAGTTAAGTTACTTTATTAGTCAATGGTTACGTTAATATTTGTCTTTCCGCATATCCCCTCTCAAGTTACCACATTTCCGAGGGGGTCAGAGCACAGGGTCAGCCATAGTACAGCGCCCCTGGAGCAGTTTTGGGGTTAAGTGTCTTGCCCAAGGACACAATGGTAGAGATGGTGGGCACTACAGATGTAATACCAGCCACTACTAGTTTTACCTTTCCTTTAGGCTATCCTACCACCCCTATAATAATAGATAATACAAGTACAAGTTTGCTAATAAAACTAAGTTAGTTTTCACATGAATTTAATCAACCTGTGATCTAGAGATAACTGCACTAAATATTATAAGTTATGAGTGGAAAGCTTTGTTATGCTGTGAAGACAAGATAAAATAACCTATACTGTCAGAAACAGATTTATTCTGTCCTATCTCCTGTTGCCAAGAGTAATTTTGATGTGCAACTACATACGGTCACATTTTAAAGTGTGGCTGTTCTACCCACAATCCTCTGCAGCAGAAGTTCTGTCACAGAGAGAAAGAAGAACAACCAGCGATGAGATAGACAGATATCCAAACAATAAGTATGTCCCAAATTATATCATGCTGCTTACAAACAACATACTTTCTGTGGCCAGCCGCAGTTTGTAGTCAGTGTAGTAAAAGAATAAAAAAGTTATGATTTGAAACAAAGGACCTGTCTAATACTGAACTCATATGCTCTGTTCTTGGGCGGATCCTACACGGTTGTTGCGTAACCTGACTACCAGTGTGTGTACCTGCTCATGTCTGTCAAGCTGCCAAAAAAGCAATCTCTCCCGCCAATCAATCACTGAAAGTCAAAAAATAATTACCACGCTCCCATGAAACATAATCGTGAAACTATGATTCACTATCAAAACACTATCAGCTGAGACTAGCCACGCTTCCATCTAAATTTTAAAACAAATCATTTGAAAGTTCGCAAAAAAAAGAAAGAAAAGAAATGCGAATTAGGTGCATTTCCATCAAGCGGTTGGAGCGAATAAACTACATCGGGTAAATAATAGACAACGCTCTCTCCAGCACCAAACAGCAGGCAGGAGGAGGGGAATTATGCTCTGCCTGTGGCCACCTCTCAGACACTTTTTTCGGACACTTTTACCTGGCACTCGGCTGGAGAACCAGGCTGAGCAGACAAGTGTGCAGTCTTAGCTCTTTACCTTCATATATCTTGTTAGGCGTTAAGAGTTATTAAAGGACGAGATCAGTAAATAAGGTTAAATACTAGCTCTTCCCCATACACAACTCTGGAAAACCCCTGCTCGGCTCTAGGCTACCGCACAAATCATGTGTGTGCAATGTTCACTACGACATAACTTATTCTAAAAATGTGTTTCTCCCATTTTGTGCATTATCTCTATTTCTAAGCCAAAAACCACCTCAAGCGAGCAGAAAAACGTTCTTCTTCCCTCAGTCTTCCCTTGGTCCATCTGCCCTGTTAATCCTAACCCTACATTTTTACTAGTGTGATGTCACACTAGTAAAATGTAGAGTTAGACAGTGAGATCATAAAACACTCTTTCTGCCTTTTCTCAGGCTAGGATGAACCGATTTCTAAAATGTTTGCACATTTATACTACATAGGATCTCAGAGTTCAATGCACCTTCATATTCCCACCGGTGAAGTAGGTATTTCAAGGACAGACATAGATCTGTTTCTTTATAGTAAGTTAATTGACCTATTATGTGTTTTAAAGGGTTTCAGGCTGCAGTGAGCAGAAATTGATTGATGATAATAGACGCTGATGCGCTCCATCGGGTTAACACTCTACCTTTAATGATTTCTTAAAGTACGATGTGTACACACCTGAGGGCTCTCACGACTGCCAGAACATCTTGCTCTATTCATCTGATGCCAAGTTTCTTCTCTTCAAATCTCTATTCATGTTTTACTCTCTGCAAAGAAATACAAACATTATTCAATCATACAGTTTAAAGTGTAATACCTGGATTGATAGTAGAAAATTTGCAGATTATTAGAAAGTTGCATCTGGATCTGCTTAGAAAATCATGTGTTAGTGAGAAAAAAACTAAAATGCTGTTTATGACCTCACAGTGCCAACAATATCATGGCTTTAACGGGAGCTCCAAGGGTGGCCTAGACCTTTTGAGGCCCTAAGCAGGATATGATGTGCCAGTTGTTGCCACCAATATTTGGTTAATGTGAGTTGTAGTTAATTCGCCTATTATTACATAATAATAATAATAATAATAATGGTAATAATAATAATAATAATAATAATAATAATGATAATAATAATAATAATAATAATAATAATAATAATAATAATAATAATAATAATAATAATAATAATAATAATAATAATAGGCGAATTAACTATTATTATTACACAACAATTGGAAGATTGAGAAGTAGACAGATTGTGTAGGGATGAAAAAAAGCTTTTCAAAGTGGTTGAATAAATAAATACACAGAGTTTGCCATCCCTTATTTTATATGGCCGATTGTATTGATTTATGCGCACACACTCACAAATTGTCACTGCAGTTCAATAATGTGTCAATAATGTGCTTTCGGCTATTGCTGTTTTCTGTTGAATGGTGGTGTTCTGACCAACACACCTTAAGTGAAGGTAGATATTATAACAGATAAGCGCCGAAACCACACCCTTAACTGTTTCCTCCGCTATCATCATATTTTTCACCGTTATGTTCCAGCGCACCACTGAGGTGTGTGTGGGAAGAGTCAAGAAGCTGACTATCTTGTTTTGCTAATTTTACTATTCATTTGAACTGAAACAAAAGTTTTCTTTGTCCTTAATTCTCTTCACCAGAATACACCAAATTGCTTCTTTAACATCAAATCACAATATAGCGCCTGCTATGTGTCTGCACACCCCCCAGAAAGTAGGTAGTTGCACCGCTGCCTGTATGTGTTGAGATGCAGCCCCAGGTAATTCAGTGCTTGTGAGTGCACATTTCTCAGACACACCCACAGACCACTTACCAACCTTGGAGCCAAGTTAAACAAGGACAGCTGTCTCCTCCCAAACTTGGCACCAGGTCATCATCCCCCCGCACCCCCCTCCTCACAAAGCCATCAAACAGTATAAAACATCTGCTGCTCTCTGGGCTCTTCACTTTCTCCTCTCCTGCTGAAGAAGAAAGACCCCACTACCACACAACCCTCTGTGGCACCACTTGCAGTCATGGCTACCAGAAGTATGAGTATGAGTAGCAGATCGATGTACGGTGGAAGTGGTAATGTCCAAGTCTCCATTGGTGGTGGATCAGGCGGCCGTGTCATCAACTGGTCACAATATGCCGAACTCCAAGCCTCCGGCGGCGGCGATGGCGGCGGTGATGGTGAGATGGACATCACCTCCAACGAGAAAGGCACCATGAAGAACCTGAACGACCGTCTGGCCGCCTACCTGGAGAAAGTCCGCAAGCTGGAGGAGGCCAACGCCGAGCTGGAGAGGAAGATCAAGGAGTTTGTTCTTCTGAAGGCCAGTGGAGGCGCCGGAGGGGCTGGAGGCAAGGACTACAGCGAGTTCTACTCCATCTACGCAGAGCTGCAGGAGCAGGTAAACTCACCTCAGGCTCACGTGACACAAAACAGGGAAAGAAGAATGCCTGAATACCTGTCTGCCACTTGTCAATTTTAAAGTTATGTAATCTTCCAGCTCAGTTGGGTTGAATACTTTTCATTAAACATAAATAAAAAATATGGCAATTTATCAGACTTAGCAGACTGTAGGTGTCCCAAAATATCTAAAACAATTTAGAATATTATTTTAATGGTGACATTTGTCAAAATTTGAGTTGTTTATTAAAGCTGGGCAATATGATTTCTGATTGGTCAAAGTTAACATGAGCTGTACACTTTCACCAATCAGAGCGGGGCTTCGATTCTGTTTTATTGGCTGTTGGGAATGTCCATTCACTTTAGCACGACTTTGTTGGTGTAGAGCGTGTCAGGGAGGGACCATAGGGGAGGGACCAAAGAGAACAAGTGGAGCGGTTGAGGTATTTGAATTTTAATCTCTATCCCAACTGCCATTTTCTCCCCAAATCCTCCACCCCAGCTTTAAGTAACATAATCAAATTAAACAACTTTATACCTGTGTGAGTATTTTAATGCAGTAGGCTCATGGATGTATGTGTAATAGAGCAAAAACAATAGAAATTTAAAATGGTTGTTTTGACAAAATATCTCTAAAACAAAGACAAAAAAGAACATAAAACTGTATTTCCTCTTTTGTCCCTCAGATTGTGGAAGCTGTCAAAGTCAACAGTGGCATCTACCTGGCTATCGACAACGCCACTCTCGCTGCGGAAGACTTCAGAATCAAGTAAATCAATAATTTTATTAATTTACAGTTAGAGAGCAGAGTGGTAGTGCTAGAGACCAGTCTTGGATTTTATTTCCACGGTTAAAAAATACAAGGAAAAGATTCTATCTTTTGATTGAACCCTTGGTTTTCCTAACCCTTGTGTAATACATAAAACACTTTATTTCCATTTGGTTAAAACAGATGTAAGTAAATTTATGCTTATGTGCAGGTGGGAGAACGAGCTGGCTATGCGTATGTCAGTGGAGGCCGACATCGCCGGGCTGAGGAAGGTCCTGGACGAACTCACAATGGGCAGAAGCGACCTGGAGATGACCATCGAGGCCCTGCGGGAGGAGCTAATAACCCTCAAGAAGGACCAAGAAGAGGTCAGTGGATGAAGTTAATCTTTTTTTTTTTCTTGCGTTTTCAGAACAGAGAAAAATAATTTAACACATTTCTTACTATTCAAGGACTGAAGTTATCCAGATAAATGAGACATATTTTTTTTTATTGCCAAGAAACTGCAACAAAAATGAGTCAATGAGTCAGTCGAGGCTGTTGGCTGAGTTTCAGGAAAATCGGGACTGTTAATGAAATGTCTAGCCTGAAGAAAGCCATAAAAATGTTGAGAGGGCACGTCATGTTCGGCTCCAATCTGATAAATCTAAATAAAGCAGGTTGGGTAATGGGGTAAACCAAAACTAAACTATCCATCCATCCATCCATCCAACTTTATCCTATTATCCAGGGTTGGGTCGCAGGGCCAATTAACGGACCCTCCCTCTGGCCTCCAGGCAGGGCTTCTCCTCCTCCTCTACCATGTTGTACCGTAGGGTCTTTTTGAACCATTCTTAGTCAGCCCTCCCCCCGAGACCACTTTGCCTACCGGCACTAGGCTCCACAAAACACAGCTCTCAAGTTAATAGGGATAGACAAACCTCTCCACCATGATAAAGTGATAAATAGGTTAATAAATCAAGTCTCCAGACAGTAAAAATTCCCTCAGTGGAACTTTCCTGGGTGAGCCCTGAATCCTCAACTTCCATGTCTGTCCTTGTTTTATCGTCTGCAGCAAATGGCGGCAATGACAGCTGATTTGGGCGATTCGCTGGATGTGCAGTTGAACGCAGCTCCAGGACCAGACCTCGCTGCACTCCTTAATGCGGTCAGGGAGCAATGTGAAGCTGACGCTGAAAGGGATCGCAAAAAGGCAGCGGAATATTTCGATGCAAAGGTAAGGACATCGTCTTTAGCCAAAAGACTGACAAGTTTTGTAAATAATGATACATAAGAGTAAAGTATCTGTGTGTAGATAAGAGATCAGAGACAGACTGCAGATCAGATTCTGACTGCAGTTTTCACAGCTTAAATGGTGTATTGTGTTATTCTCATTAAGGGAACAACTGGGAAGAAGAGAAATCATGGGAAAATTAAGTGTAGTAAATAGTACAAGTGTTAATGTAAAGTACAAGTGTTAATGTAACATATAGTGAGTTACCTGACAACCCGGAACAATAAATTATTTCATTTCATTTTCTTTATTTATTCTCGAAAGATCAATTGAGGTTACCCTCTTTTACAATGACGTCGAGACAGATACACAATATACAATGAGAATACACAACAAGCTTACAAAGAGACAACAACAATTAAAACATTCAGATCAATTGAATAAAATAGAACAATAGCCTAATTAAAACAGTTACAAGTGGAGTGGGGCTGATTCAAAATAATAACAAGTAGTTTGTCTGTAAACATGTTCTGACTATGCGACTGTGTTATGACTGTAAAGACAGCAGGATTGGCTGAAACAGTGGCTGTGGCAGTAGAAGAAACCAGCACAACAAAATCAGAGATCACAGACCTTAAACGGATGCTGCAGGCCTTGGAGATCGAGCTACAGTCACAACTAAGCATGGTAAAGATGGTTTTCTCTCTTTTCTGTCCACTGTCTTTGTTTCTGAGGTTTAACTAAGCTAAACCCGGCTCATCTCTCTTGCAGAAAGGGTCGCTGGAGAACACACTGGCAGAGACACAGGGCCGCTACTCCATGCAGCTCAATGGTTACCAGAACCAAGTCATGTCTATGGAGGAGCAGCTCGTGCAGATGGGGGCCAGCATCGAGCAACAGGGACAGGATTACCAGGTCCTGCTGGACATTAAGACCAGACTGGAGATGGAGATCGCAGAGTACAGGAGACTGCTGGATGGAGGCGGCAGCGGGTAAGAATACTAAAGGGTTGTTGTTAAACCTGGAGATGGAAAATTCAATCTGACGTGACAAATTGTTTGTGACATAAAGACAAGGCTATGATGGAAATGTATATTCATGCAAGAAATATATTTTGGGGTGTTTGGGGTCACTTGGTACAAGTTATACTTCTGGAATCAAATTAAATAAAAAATACGAGAGCAAATATTATATGTAATAATTATGGGTCAAAAACAGTTAAAGTTTGTGAATAATTGCATTATTTCAAATCCTAAGTTTGTATATCAGCCTCTGTAAACCTGTGAAAAAAACTCCAGGGTTTATAAGTGTCTAGAAAAGATTTAAGCAGAAAATAAGAAAGTTATACTCAACCTGGACCGAAAATCTTTCCTGCAAATTTAGCAACTCAAAATTCCGCAAAGGATGGATATATTCCTGAATCTGACCTGTGCTGTATGTCTCCTGCAGTCAAAGCGAAGCAGATGCTGCAGCTGCTGCCAGAGCCAAAGCAGCCGCAGATGCAGCCGCTGCCAAAGCAGCCGCAGATGCCAAAGCAGCCGCAGATGCAGCCGCTGCCAAAGCAGCTGCAGATGCCAAAGCAGCTGCAGATGCCGCCGCTGCCCAAGCAGCCGCAGATGCAGCCGCAGCAGCAGCAGCCGCAGCAGCCTCCCCAAAGAAGAGACACAAAACCATCACCGTCATAGAGGAGATTATCGATGGGCAGGTGGTGAGCTCAACCCAATCAGAGGTCATCGACGACGAAGAATAAGATGGAAAAGCCGTCAACCAGCAGGGGGCACATTCACAGCTTTCAAAGAAAAAAACATGCAAATAAAAGTCTGATGATTTGCTTAAAAATTAAGTCTTTTTTTATGTCCATCATGCCTTTAAATCTATTCTTACTAATGTATTCACAAAGGAAAGGTTCAAGGTGAACTGTATTGTCCGCAAAGTGGGAACCACAACATGAGCATACAAAAACCAAGCAAGGAATACTACCCGCTGTCATATTACTCGGGATGCAACAATACAGTAAGCCGCTATATATAGAACAGTGGTTCAATATGTACCCCGGTTCTTGGGTTACGTTTGATATGAAAATTATTTATTCAATTTGCTTATATCACACTTTGAGGTATTCACTATTAGTTTGAAGTAAAATTAATCTGTCGCAAGCTTGTCTGTGATGCTTTGCTGAAGCAACATTGTGACACAAAGTTAAAGATATTTTAAGTTGAGGTTTAATAACAAAATGTATTTAATTTAGAGAATTGCAAGACAAACTGTGGCAGCTAGCGTAATAGAGGGAAACACTGAAGGCCTAGCTCACATGTTTTGTAATCCACTTTTGGTGTCCGGACGAATGTAACCATAGATCAAATGTTTTATTTCTGACCCAGGTTATTTATTGTGAGACACGCATTGCAGGGCTGTACAGTGCGACAGTTTTGATCGCATTTGCTATTCAAATTGATCACGTGTGATGATGACTAGTCGTACGAGTGTGACAGGTTGCTAAGAGGAGTGATGCACAACACTGCTTAGGGGGCTCTACATACACTCTCCAAAAGCAGGTAAATGTAGTCTTAGGCGAGTAAGTTATTGAGACCACCCGCCACTTTGGCTGGTGAAAGATGTGGGCTTGTGCTGCTATTCTAGCGCCTAATAAACTTCACCAACGGTGAGAAACAGAAAGGACAGTTTTTTACATTTACGCAGTTAAGTTTCCCCTGTGGGCAAACAGAATATTTCCTGTGCGCCTTCACATTAAAAGCCTGTTACTAGACAAATGTGAGTTGACTTTTATTATGAAGCAAGTAAGAACAGGAATTTAGCGCTTTATAGCACTGAACTGCTCTTACAGATCCTTCAGCTGCAGAGAGCTGAGAGCAGTCCACAGTGGCCTATAAACAAATAGGCCACTGTTTGGTTTTAATTAGAAGAAGGACATTTTCTAAAACTGTTTGTAATTATTAATGTAATAATTATGTTTATACAAAAAATATATAGATATTATTTTTATAGTTCTATGCGGGGACATAATTCTGAATCAGCAAAAAAATGCTATTGGCAGGTTAGATTCTTTTGTCTAAATTGCAATTAGATCACCCCTATTAATTTTTCCACAATTATTACTACACACACTAGGATATAATATTGATTGAGAATCTCTCATGAGACCAAGATGACATGCTCAAGGTAATAAGAGCGAAATGCAAGGGTTAAGGTTATACAAGTTTTCGATTATACTTTGTGTGCTACCAAATTAATTTTTGTGCTACTTATTTTTTTTGCTTGGTAGCACCAGTGCTAAAAAAAATAAGCGTACAGCCCTGCATTGCATGTGTGCTGTTTCAAATTGCATTAACCTCCATAAGAGATTGAAAATGTTTTGTGAATCATTGCCATCCACTGGCTTCACTTCCAGTATGAGTTAATACAGTACTTTCCCAGACTTTGTTGTTTCTGCATCTCCTGTTCTAAGTCATAGTTTAAATCATATTCCCAGTAGTTTGCTTTTGTGTGCGCACAAAAATACTGTTTAAGAACACACAGTGCCAACAATATCATGGCTTTTGGGGAGCTCCAAGGGTGGCCTAGACCTTTTGAGGCCCTAAGCAGGATATGATGTGCCAGTTGTTGGCACCAATATTTGGTTAATGTGAGTTGTAGTTCACACAATATCAAAAACAGCATGTGCAAGAATAGCTTGTACGTCTTGTTCTTTCATTTAGGTCAACTTTGTTTGTACCACATAATCCTAGTTGTTTGTTAGGGGACAGTTGAATTAAAATGTCAATTTCTCTCACAGGACGGAACCCAGAGAAAATTAAGCATTTCAAGGGTCACCTCGGCAGAGCCCACTCCAACACTGGTCCGTGCTGGACTTGTACCAACCACCCCAAGTCCCTACAGACTGAGCTACTGCTGCCTAAAGAGACACTAACTATTTTTGACTCTTCATAAATAACAATCTTAGCTGCTAGGCCTATCCCTGCTTTATAATAATACAAATAATAATGGATTGGATTTATATAGCGCTTGTCTTGCACTCAAAGCGCTTTTACAGGGTTCCAGGTATTATTCATTCACACACAGTCATACAGGTGAGGGGTTAATGCCCAACGAGGTGACTGTTCTCACCTCCATGGCGTCCATAAATTCCTGATAACTGGACACCTCGAAGGGCATTAACCCGCAAATACCATAGTTACTTACTAATCAAATCAAAATAATAATTAGGCCACTCATTTATATTTTCATGCCTTTTTACAATCAAATTAATTTTTTTACGAATAACAACTTGTTTCCATAGCAACGCTCGAGACCTCGTATAATAACTGGAATACCTATTGCAAACCCATAAGGTTCTTATGTAATAAGCTGTTAGCCACAGAGCTACTGTTATGCTAGCAAGATACAAAATCAAAAACATTGCACATGCTGTACAAACAGTAAATGTAATCGGTCAATATATTTAACAACAGCTCCACCTAGCTAACAAAACATTTTCCCCAAAATCAATAACACATTTCATGGAGAATATGACTGGCGAACATGTGTATTACGGGCTACAGCCTGAAGTTACGTGAGGCAGTAACTGACAGCAGTAGCCTATGGCCAGATAGACAGTGAAGCCGGGCTTTGGTGGCTAAACACATGTAAACTTAGTTGAAAACCGTTTTCAAATTAAACACGGGTCTTACTCACCTTTTTAACAAGATAACCATTGACGTCTAGCCAGAGGACATTTAGTTTAGTCACTTCATTTTACTACTATCGTTACTACAGCTCTTGTGTTACAAGCGCCATCCTGTGGTGTCCAGAGGCTATTGCACGACAGGATATTTAAGGCTTTATAAATCACTTATCGGTCCATCTAGGTGTCCATACATCAGGGGTTAACCCACACCTATGGAATGTTCTCCAGCCAATCAGAATAGAGTATTTTCGCACAGACTATAGTATAAGTGGTAGTAAGCTACGATAGTAGCCACAGCTGCTCTGGGGCAGACTGAGAGAAGCGTTTCTGCCATTTCGGCCTAAGGCCCCTCTGACCACCACCTCAAACATACAGCAATCATACACATGCACACCAGGCAAGGTGGGTGAAGTGTCTTGCCCAAGGACACAACAAACATGACACAAGTGACAGGGTGGGAATCGAACCTCAAACCCTCTGATCATTGGTCGACCCGCTCTACCACCTGAGCCCAAATAGGGCAACCATGGCGATGTTCTTTATGTGAGAACATCTGATTTATAATAATGATCATATCAGATAACAAATTATTCCAAAGAGGAAAGTTTTCTGGGAGGGATGGTTCACCTGTATGTGGTTAGATGCAGCTCCAGGTAATTAAGTGTTTGTGAGTGCACATTTCTCAGACACACCCACAGACCACTAACTAACCTTGGAGCCAAGTTAAACAAGGACAGGTGTGTCCTCTCAAGCTTGGCACCAGGTCATCCTCCACCCACTCCTCACAAAGCCATCAAACAGTATAAAACATCTGCTGCTCTCTGGGCTCTTCACTTTCTCCTCTCCTGCTGAAGAAGAAAGACCCCTCTACCACACAACCCTCTGTGGCCCTTGGCACCACTTGCAATCATGTCTTCCAGAAGTATGAGGGGGGGGAGTGTTCCTCCGCAAGTCTGCATTGGTATTGGTGGCGGCAACGTCATTAACTGGTCAGATTTTGCTCAGCGCGGTGGCGGTGATGGCGGCGGTGATGGTGAGATGGACATCACCTCCAACGAGAAAGGCACCATGAAGAACCTGAACGACCGTCTGGCCGCCTACCTGGAGAAAGTCCGCAAGCTGGAGGAGGCCAACGCCGAGCTGGAGAGGAAGATCAAGGAGTTTGTTCTTCTGAAGGCCAGTGGAGGCGCCGGAGGGGCTGGAGGCAAGGACTACAGCGAGTTCTACTCCATCTACGCAGAGCTGCAGGAGCAGGTAAACTCACCTCAGGCTCACGTGACACAACACAGGGAAAGAAGAATGCACCTGCTCTACCTGTCTGCATCACTGCCACTTGTCAATTTTAAAGTTATCTAATCTTCCAGCTGAGTTGGGTTTAATACTTTTTATTAAAAATAAATAAAACATATGGCAATTTATCAGACTTAGCAGACTGTAGGTATCCCAAAATATCTAAAACAATTTGGAGTATTATTTTAATGGTGACATTTGGCAGAATTTGCTTTTGTTTATTATGTAACAGAATCAAAGTCAATTCCCTTTACACCTGTGTGAGTGTATCTTAATGCAGCAGGCTCATGGATGTACGTGTAATAGCGCAAAAACAAGAGAAATGGAAAATAATTGTTTTAATATAAACAAATCTCTAAATTGCAAAAAAAAAAAAAAAAAAAAAAAAGTGTATTTCCTTTTTTTGTCCCCCAGATTGTGGAAGCTGTCAAAGTCAACAGTGGCATCTACCTGGCTATCGACAATGCCACTCTCGCTGCGGAAGACTTCAGAATCAAGTAAATCAATAATCTTATTAATTTACAGTTAGAGAGCAGAGTGTTAGTGCTAGAGACCAGTCTTGGATTTTATTTCCACGGTTAAAAAATACAAGGAAAAGATTCTATCTTTTGATTGAACCCTTGGTTTTCCTAACCCTTGTGTAATACATAAAACACTTTATTTTCATTTGGTTAAAACAGATAAGTAAATTGATGCTTTCTCCTCATGTGCAGATGGGAGAACGAGCTGGCTATGCGTATGTCAGTGGAAGCCGACATCGCCGGGCTGAGGAAGGTCCTGGACGAACTCACAATGGGCAGAAGCGACCTGGAGATGACCATCGAGGCCCTGCGGGAGGAGCTAATAACCCTCAAGAAGGACCAAGAAGAGGTCAGTGGATGAAGTTAATCTTTTTTTTTTCTTGCGTTTTCAGAACAGAGAAAAATAATTTAACACATTTCTTACTATTCAAGGACTGAAGTTATCCAGATAAATGAGACATATTTTTTTTTATTGCCAAGAAACTGCAACAAAAATGAGTCAATGAGTCAGTCGAGGCTGTTGGCTGAGTTTCAGGAAAATCGGGACTGTTAATGAAATGTCTAGCCTGAAGAAAGCCATAAAAATGTTGAGAGGGCACGTCATGTTCGGCTCCAATCTGATAAATCTAAATAAAGCAGGTTGGGTAATGGGGTAAACCAAAACTAAACTATCCATCCATCCATCCATCCAACTTTATCCTATTATCCAGGGTTGGGTCGCAGGGCCAATTAACGGACCCTCCCTCTGGCCTCCAGGCAGGGCTTCTCCTCCTCCTCTACCATGTTGTACCGTAGGGTCTTTTTGAACCATTCTTAGTCAGGCCTCCCGCCAGAGACCACTTTGCCTACCAGGGGCACTAGGCTCCACAAAACACAGCTCTCAAGTTAATAGGGATAGACAAACCTCTCCACCATGATAAAGTGATAAATAGGTTAATAAATCAAGTCTCCAGACAGTAAAAATTCCCTCAGTGGAACTTTCCTGGGTGAGCCCTGAATCCTCAACTTCCATGTCTGTCCTTGTTTTATCGTCTGCAGCAAATGGCGGCAATGACAGCTGATTTGGGCGATTCGCTGGATGTGCAGTTGAACGCAGCTCCCGGACCGGACCTCGCTGCACTCCTTAATGCGGTCAGGGAGCAATGTGAAGCTGACGCTGAAAGGGATCGCAAAAAGGCAGCGGAATATTTCGATGCAAAGGTAAGGACATCGTCTTTAGCCAAAAGACTGACAAGTTTTGTAAATAATGATACATAAGAGTAAAGTATCTGTGTGTAGATAAGAGATCAGAGACTGACTGCAGATCAGATTCTGACTGCAGTTTTCACAGCTTAAATGGTGTATTGTGTTATTCTCATTAAGGGAACAACTGGGAACAACTGGGAAGAAGAGAAATCATGGGAAAAAAAAAGTAGTAAATAGTTCAAGTGTTAATGTAAAGAATCAGAGAACATATAATGAGTTACCTGACAACCCTGAACAATAAATTAGTTTGTCTGTAAACATGTTCTGACCATGCCACTGCGTTGTGACTCTGTACAGACAGCAGGATTAGCTGAAACAGTGGCTGAGGCAGTAGAAGAAACCAGCTCAACAAAATCTGAGATCACAGACCTTAAACGGATGCTGCAGGCCTTGGAGATCGAGCTACAGTCACAACTAAGCATGGTAAGGATGGTTTTCTCTCTTCTCTGTCCACTGTCTTTGTTTTTGAGGTTTAACTAAGCTAAACCCGGCTCATCTCTCTTGCAGAAAGGGTCCCTGGAGAACACGCTTGCAGAGACACAGAGCCGCTACTCCATGCAGCTCAACGGTTTCCAGAACCAAGTCATGTCTATGGAGGAGCAGCTCATGCAGATGGGGGCCAGCATCGAGCAACAGGGACAAGAGTACCAGGTCCTGCTTGACATTAAGACCAGACTGGAGATGGAGATCGCAGAGTACAGGAGACTGCTGGATGGAGGCGGCAGTGGCGGCGGGTAAGAATACTAAAGGGTTGTTGTTAAACCTGACATAAAGACAAGGCTATGATGGAAATGTATATTAATGCCAGAAAAGTCCAGATTTTTGGTGTGTTTTGGGTAACTTGGTACAAGTTATACTTTTGAATCAAACTAAATTAAAAAGACCATTGCGAATAAGGTGTTGCTCAGAGTTTTAATGCACAATGATCATGGGATAAAATAAGGGTCAAAAACAGTTTAAGTTTGTGAAAAATGGCATTATTTCTAACCCTATGTTTGTGTATCAGCCTCTGTAAACATGTGAAAAGACCTCCAGGGTTTATAAGTGTCTAGAAAAGATTTATGCAGAAAATAAGAAAGTTATACTCAACATGGACCGAAAATCTTTCCTGCAAATTTAGCAACTGAAACTTTCGCAAAGGATGTATATTTCTGAATCTGACCTGTGCTGTTTTTTGCCTGCAGTCAAAGCGATGCAGATGCTGCAGCCAGAGCAGCTGCGGCTGCAGCTGCAGCAGCAGCAGCAGCAGCAGCCGCCAAAGCAGCAGCCACCCCAAAGAAGAGACAAAAGATTATCACCGTCGTAGAGGAGATTGTCGATGGGCAGGTGGTGAGCTCAACCCAATCAGAGGTCATCGACGATGAATAAGATGGAAAAAGCCGTCAACCAGCAGGGGGCACATTCACAGCTTTCAAAGAAAAAAACATGCAAATAAAAGTCTGATGATTTGCTTAAAAATTAAGTCTGTGTATTTCTTATTTTCCCTAATAAGAACTATCGTCTTCCTTTAAATCTATTCTTACTAATGTGTTCACAAAGGAAAGGTTCAAGGTGAACTGTATTGTCCGCAAAGTGGGAACCACAACATGAGCATGCAAAAAACAGAACAGCCGTAAAAAAAAAAATATATTTAAATAAAACACCCACAGCACATGGAGATACATTAAAAAATCAAGCAAGGAATACTACCTGCTGTCATACTACTAGGGATGCAACAATACAGTAAGCCCACGGTTCCATAAGTACCCCGGTTCTTGGGTTACGCTTTCGGTATGCATTTTGTGTGTAAGTAGAAATAAATTGATATTAAAATGATTTATTCAATTTGCTTATATGACACTATGAAGTGTTCACTATTAGTTTGAAGTAAAATTAATCTGTCGTAACAAGGAATTTACTTTTAATAACCATGAAACTAAAGTGATTGTTCATATTACATTTAGGGGGCTTTTATTTTTAAACTACACATCAGAACGTAAGATTCCCTATGTGCTACTCAGAAGTTTTCTACCATCCACCATCATTTTATAAGGGTTAGAAATCAGGTCTGACATGGTTGTCCTGTAGTGGTTAGTAGGCCTATACACATACAGCAAAATAGCTTGTCTGTGATGCTTTGCTGAAGCAACATTGTGACACAAAGTTAAAGGTATTTTTATTCCCAGTAGTGTGTGCCTTTGTGTGCGCACCCCCACACATAAAATAATAATCTCATCAGATCTACGCCAATCATGTAGGTGGCCTATTTGGGTTGCAAAAACTCTGCCTCTGCTGACAGTCAACAGGAACAGAGGTTAAAGGGTCACTGATAGATAGAGAATATCATAATCTGCATATAGTGAAAATATTGTGGGATTCACCCTTGTCTGGTCCCCCTTTAATTTTTTTTTGTTGAAAAATAGCCTTGCATTTTTAAAGTAATTTAACTATCAAAAACAAAGCCATAAAAAATAAGCAGTTTCATAATCTAACTGCTTTTTATAGGAATCCTTTTTTATAGATGTTTTTGGTTGCTCGTGGCAATCTAAAGCGCCTTCCTCGGGGGAGCAAATAAATCTGTGGGTAAAATGGGACTGATCAGTTGTTATGTCGTGGGCATTCTTTTTGATAATTAGATTGTGCCTGCAGTTAAGTTGTGTGTGGGATTTCAGCTTTAAAGGGACACTGTGTAATGTGACATCATCAAGAAAGTTCTAGAATGCAATGCTCCCAGGCAGAGGTGGGTAGTAACGCGCTACATTTACTCCGTTACAAATACTTGAGTAACTTTTTGAATAAATTGTAATTTTAGGAGTAGTTTTATTGCAACATACTTTTACTTTTACTTGAGTAAATATTTGAAGAAAGAACGGTACTTTTACGCCGTTCCATTTGGCTACGTGACAGTCGTTACTTTATTGTTTTATATATTTTTTTATTACATGCGAGAGCTATTTCTCTCATGATTTCTCTCCCCGGGGACGTCTTCAGCCAACATCTCTATCACGTGACTATTTTAACCAATAAAAACCACATTACAAAAGCTTGCCAATCAAATGCAGCCACTTGAGTCACATGACAAGTGTTGTCATGTTGTCATAGGGCTCAACAATGTCCACGGACTTTTTTAACAGCTCCGGTGTGAGTACCAGATGTGCTCGTCTGCCAGATCGGCTCGGGGTCCTCACACCGGTTCCGCACCGATGTTGTGTCCGTGACCGTGCCATGTAGGCTCCATGCAGATTTTACAGACTATCTGGGTGAGTCGAGAAAATGGAAGAAACCGCTGATTCCAAGGAGCAATAACCACACCCCTGGCCTCACATACAAACTCACAAGCTCTCAATTACACAAACTCACAAAATAACAATGACACACTCACAATCACATAGACACAGACTCCCACACACTCGCAATTAGGCCTACAGAGACACTGTCCTTCTTTGACACATGTCCTGTTCTCCCTGTAGCCTACTCACTGGCCCCCAGTCTGGCTGTGTGACAGTCTGTATTAAGCACTTTGTGTTACATTTGATTGTATGAAAAGTGCTATATAAATAAAGTTTGTTTGATTGTTTGATTGATTGATTGATTGATTGAAGAACAATTCTAAATTCTAAACAATGCCCCTGATGACATTCCAAAAACATGGATTCCTCCATACGACTTGCCCGCTCAATGGACAAAATGTAACATTAATATTTGTAATTTTCCGCTGAGGAGGATAATTCTATTGGCAGAGGTGATTTTACACCAATGAGGACATATTTATGAATGAGGACATTGATTTTAGCTAATAAATTACTTAATGTTACACAGAGTCCCTTTAACCTCTCTGTAAAGGTTCTCTTTACTTCTTACATCAAGGTGTCCGAACCAAGTGGCCGTTAAAAGACAAGATTTTTTCCCCGAAGTCATGAAGCTTCCTGAGTAGGTATAACCTCTGCAAAACAAACATGCAGTGCTTCAGATGGTGGACGCATGATTAAAGTTGTCATTAAACTAGATAAATAAGATTTGATCGGAGGCCTGCTCTTCAAAATGACAGTGCACCTTTAATGTGTGTTGAGTATAGCTCAGTAGGTGCTGTCAAGCAGACACAGACAGGGACACGCCCCTCCAGTCAGCTGACACCTGAAGGGTTATATCTGATATTTTTCATCTTCATAATAAACAGTATGAAGTTTACATTTAAAAAACATGTCAGTGTTCTTTTTTTTTAAGAAAAGGAAAGATCAACGTTGACCTACAGTCAGGTCCATAACTATTTGGACATTTTGGCTCAGTAGAACATCACAATGGATGTGAAATGAAGCTATCAAGATGTGCTTATGCTTATGTTAGAGAACTAATGCCTCATTCCCACGAGCAGCACAGTTCGGTTCAGCACGGCACGGTTTGGTACGGAACTGTACCCGTCAATACCGTCAATGGCAATACTTGAGACACACAAAGTTAAGGACTGATGGCTCCGTCTGCACTATTGGAGGAATTTGGAAAGGTTGAAGGTGGAAAAGGCCCAACTGATTTGCTTTGATTAAATCTCCTTATTTGCAAAAGGCTCCACTGTTTCGGGCGGGGTGTTGCAAACTGCAGCTTTGGTATTTGTTGGTTTGGCAGGATGTTTGTGCTGTTATGTTACGTTGGTGTATTACAAAGTGAGTTGCACTGCATGGCCCGCCTTTCTTCGTGTTAGCTGCTTGACAACACCTAAAACCACAATCTGAGCTGATGGGTGAAGGCGGTGCTTATCAACTTGGTGATTTTTTTCCTTGTTTGGTCGTTAGCTTCAGGCTCTGTGCATGTTCCCATAAACAGGGCGTTTCACGTGTTGTGTAACTCTGCTACCGAGCAGGTCGCTGCTGCTTATATTAGTGGAACACTTTGTCAACTCTGAAGAATTAGAAAAATAAATCACAGCTTAAAAGTAAAAATGTTGCTGTTAATAAGGCAGGATTGGGATGCCGTTATAAAGTTGCTAAATTCATATATTTATTTTTCCACTAGTGCTCTCAGTGCCTCTTTACCAAGGCACATTGTGAAGCAACTTAGTTTTAACCTGTACACAACACACTATACTGAAGTATTGCATTTCGGTCTGACACTGTGCCACACGAATACGTTGGGATCATATTAGTTTTTGGCGTCATCTAAGTGAAATTAATTTCATGGATTGCTGATTGAATATTATTTGTGATAAATACGAATAGACTAATCCATTTCAAAGTCTGTGTGTGTCTGTGTGTGGATTTGTCTGATAAATGTGAAGTCTCCTGTGCAGCATCTGTATATGACACCTGTCACCCAACTAGTTTACCTGAACAATGATGACTTTAAAATAAAAAAGTCACTCTCATATTCCCGTGAGGCCTGTGGGATGGTTTGTGGATGTATTCTACTGCACCTTCAAAGGGTGTCTGAAGGATTTAATAACTGACAGCTTTTTCGTATCAAAGTAAACGTCATACTAATAAATAATCGAGTAAACTACTCTAGCAAATGGTAAATGGACTTGTATAGCGCTATATCTCCGTTTATCACAGACCCAAAGCGCTTTACATTGTTTTTGTACACATTCACCCAGTCACACACACATTCATACACCGATAGCAGCAGCTACCACGCAGGGTAGGCTTAGCACTAGGGTGCTAAGCTAACTAAGCTAACTATCGGGAGCAATTCGGGGTTCAGTGTCTTGCCCAGGGACACTTCGACATGTGGCGGGGAGACGGGGGATCGAACCTCCGACCCTGCACACCAGAGGCAAACTCCCTACCCACTTCGCCACTGCCGCCCCAACCTAGCAACCTGTGACTTGGTAGAACGCCTGTGCAATAGCCAGTGAGTGCAAAGGGCCAGGTGACATTACACACATATCCAGTAGTTCAGTTAGAGCAAGAATAGCGCTGCATACAGTGTTTCAAAAACTGAATGAATTTAGGTTTCTCTGCAGCATCAGTAACCATGGTGATCTAGTCAGGTTAAAAGACAGCCACTTGACACTGAATACTCTGACTTTAGACTCAACATTCCCTGCTAGTCGCTACCCCAACACATTGTTGTCAACACATCTTTTGACAAAATAAGTGACTATCTCCTCACGATCCGCTCCCTGTACGTACTGTACACTACAAACAATCCAGTGTTGATAGTAAATACACAGCCTAGGCTCTGTAAACAGGCCTGTTGCTAGCTACTGTGGCCCACCTTTCTTAACATACCGTTTGTTTACATACCAGTTTACAGACTAAAACACAATGATAACAGCAAAAAAGGCCACAGTGGCAATACGTGACAGACACACAAAGCTTTGGACTGATTCCTTAGCCTCCACCTCTTAGAGGAATGTTGAAAGGCACAAGGTAGAAAAACGCCCCAACTGATTTGCTTTGATTGAAAGCCACATCAGCCTCCTCATGAGCCGATGGCAAAATCTCCAAATGACTCCACTGCACCTCCTCAGCTACACCTTAAACCACGATATCAGATCATTGGTGACAGCGGCGGCGCTTATCAACTTGATTTGTGGAACTGGTTTTCTGCTTCAGGCTCCGTGCATGTTCCCATGAAGTGCATCATTTGATGCGCCGTGTGGGGAATGACTATTAATACAGTGTCTTTATTTAACCAATCGGTCTCTCAGTGCAACAGCAGCTGCTGCAGAGGCTGAAATGAAATTCGGAACAAACGCACAAAAAACAACTAAACTTAAAGCTTGACACAATAGATTTAAACAATATACTCAAGGACTGCAGTAGTGGACCTACACTGTCTCATAATGAAAGATGTGGGAAAGACTTAAAGGGTCAATGTGTAACATTTTAAGCTAATTTATTAGCTAAAATCAATATCCTCATTCATAAATATGTCCTCATTGGTGTAAAATCACCTCTGCCAATAATCTGAATTATCCTCCTGAGCGGAGAATTACAAATATTAATGTTACATTTTGTCCATTGAGCGGGCAAGTCGTGTGGAGGAATCCATGTTTTTGGAATGTCATCAGGTGCATTGTTTAGAATTTAGAATTGTTCTTGTCCTTGAAGGCCACTGTAGCTTCTGTTATTATTCAAAGCGGTGGGGTTACCCAGGGAGCATTGCATTCTAGAACTTTCTAGATGATGTCATATTACACAGTGCCCCTTTAAGTTGGGCGTGATCTACTGCACCTTTAAAGGGAATCTGAAGGAGTTTATGGACTACTGCAATTAATATCATACTAGGCTACTGGTAAATAATAGACCTGCCATTATATATTGCCATATTGTACAAATTCCTATGGAAAACTACGAACAACTTTGCAAACAACTCAAAAGACAGTATTTTACATTTCAGGTTCAGGTTCTGTCATGACAGAATATCATACAAATAATTTACACAGGCTAAAAATGACAATATATGTCTGCAAAGTGGCATGGTGTGTGTATGTGTGTTTGCGAGGAGGATTTTGTAATGTTTTTCTTGGCTAGGGGGACATGATAGCAGCCGCCTGATGGTAGCAGACTTATGCAGAGGGCGAGTGTGATCTTTAGTAATGTGACTGACTGGCTTTCCTTTCAACTGCTTGGCTGTAGCACTGATAATGGAATTTGGGCTTTGGCCAGTTATTCTACTTGGTTGGTTAATGATCTGGGAAAGCTTTGATTAAATAAAAACTGAGATGAAATTGAACTAGATGAGACATGCAACTCCCTGTGGCAAAAATGCTAGTGTGCCCTGCTTGAATGATGACTTTGCGAGGGTTAGGGCTGCCTTGCTGCTTATTTTCGAACAACAACAACTGTAAGGCTGATTTATTTTAGTTTGCTACCATTGTCTCCTTGAGCAAGACACTAAACCCCAAACTGCTCCAGGGGCGCTGTACTATGGCTGACCCTGTGTGAGGACCCCCTCTGGAGTGTGTCTGTCTGTACTATGGCTGACCCTGTGTTAGGACCCCCTCTGGAGTGAGTGTGTCTGTCTGTCTGTCTGTCTGTCTGTCTGTACTATGGCTGACCCTGTGTGAGGATCCCCTCTGGAGTGTGTCTGTCTGTACTATGGCTGACTCTGTGTGAGGACCCCCTCTGGAGTGTGTCTGTCTGTACTATGGCTGACCCTGTGTGAGGACTAGGGATGGGTATCGTTTGAGTTTTGACCAATTCCGGTTCCAATTCCGATTCTGACTATCGATTCCGGTTCTTAACGGTTCCCAATTCCGATTCCAACAAGATAGAAGAAAGGGGTCAAATGTTTATGTAAAAAACATCTATTTATATTTGTTTCTCTCTCAATCTTGTTCTTATAAACAGGCTACATACAATAAATGAAACCCACAATCACAACTCCTCTCTGAGCTTTTGGAAACATAACCAATGGGAAATATTGTCTTTAATCAGGCTCTTTAATAAGTCATATTTTAGATAATCAGAAGGGGAATCTCTGATATATATTCTACCTGAAATCAACATAGTGGCTTATTTTCCTCTATTCTATTATTCTATAACTATTCACGTAGCCTGCTATGTTTACAAACTGAGGCAGCTCACGAGGCAGTGACCACGGTGCGTTCTGTTAGCTGTCTGCAGCAGCAGGCTGGGGGCTGCTACTGGCCGTGTGAGAGTAGCCTACTCCCGACAGCACCGGCCGCGATACAGACGTTGCTTGTGCTTTATATACTGTCTATGGGCCGGTGTAGTAAGTCGCGTTGCTGTGCCGCTGTGCACTGCTTAGGTTATGAGCCCGGCAGCCCGAGTCTAGCTCTAGTGTGAGGAGGAGGAGGAGACGGCACGGCAGCGCTCGCTACTCGGCTCTCAGGCGCTCGGTTGTAATGCGACCGCGCGACTTGATATGTGAGATGCTTTTGCGGAAACAGTTATTCGTCAAATGACCAGTAAAAGTAGCAAGATTTATCCCTGGTCGCCTGCTTTGACCATTTAATTCGCTCAGGTTACAGCAATCTTTCTGAATAGGTCCATGACAGCAATGCTGTTGTTTGCTAACCGTTAGCTCTAATCAAAACACAGACATGCCTGCGCGGTGACGTCGCATGACGTGGGCACGTCCTTTTGCGGATGCGCAGGGATCGATCAAAAGAATCGAAATTTTCTTTCCTTAACAATTCCTTTGGAATTGAAAGTTTGGAACCGGTTCTAAATTTAGCACCGGTTCCGATGCCCATCCCTAGTGAGGACCCCCTCTGGAGTGTGTCTGTCTGTCTGTCTGTCTGTCTGTACTATGGCTGACCCTGTGTGAGGACCCCCTCTGGAGTGTGTCTGTCTGTACTATGGCTGACCCTGTGTGAGGACCCCCTCTGGAGTGTGTCTGTACTATGGCTGACCCTGTGTAAGGACCCCCTCTGGAGTGTGGGAACTTGAGAGTAGGGATATGCAAAAACACAAATGTCAATATCCCCTTTATACAACTGACTAACATAACTAGCTTTTATTTTTTCCTTTTTAAGATTATTTCTGCTTTTATAAGACAGTGTGGAGAAACAGTATTCAGTAGGTGTAAGTGAAAAAAAGCACCCTACCTCAAGTTTTCCCAAGAGGTTACATCAGTGCACACTTCTCTGCCACTCCCTCACACACTCTGACACCCTCCGAAGTGTGCTAAGTCTGCTAACTTGAGAAGGGGACATGCGAAAAGACAAAATTTCAATGTACTTTGTGTAAATTGACTTATTTAACATAACATTGGTTTAGTAACGCAGTGGTGGTGGGAACTTTTCGCTGGACTGCTGGCAGAACGTGACAGGATTTATAAGATGAAAAACAAGGACAATTTGAGTTCAATATATCATATCATTAAAATATCCGATGGTCTCGGCGGTTTTCCTCGCAGTGACCCGGTTTGAGTAAGACCCGTGCTCGTCCTCTGCATGTCATTCCCCTCTCTGCCCCATCATCTCTGTCTCTTTGAACTATTGAACTCCCAGTAAAAGCACTGAAAATGCCCCCCAAAAAACTTTAAAAAATTCATATATACAGTATATGTTCTGAGGGTCTTCACTCTTAAAGAAAAAGGGGGACAATCCACTGAAAAAATAAATAATTACCATTATTTTCGGTTAATTTAAAGGCAAATTAACATTACATACTTACTGAATGAGATGTAGATAATACACATTCTACGTTGGGATACTGAGAGTGGCACGCCTGGCCTTGAGCTTACCGTCTGCTGCCAGATAGCTCCACCGTGTGGCTGGTTTCAGTATGACATCATCAGTGGAGGCACGGGACACTTGATTTCTTCTTACAGCAGCTGTAATCACACCAGCACATTTTCAAAAAAAAAGGGCAAGTTAAATCGCTAAAAGTTATTGCCTTTGCATCAGAAAAAAACTGCGAATTCACCGAAAATGATTTTAAAATGAAATTAGGCAATAATTAATTGACAAAGAAAGGGCATCACGTTTTATATTCCATATTCTCAATTGATTTCCAACATGTCAAATTAATAAATAAAAGTAAAAAGGTCGACAACAATATAGCAAACATTTGATCGTTTGGATAACTTTTCCAAAAAGTGGAACGTACACTTTTTCAATCCCACCCCTTCTCAAAACGCCATTGTTTATGAACGATCTAGCTTCCTTTTATATAAAACCACCATAATGTTTTACTTTAGCTTCATAAATATATATTGTTTGTTATCCATTATCTATGTCTTACAGAATACAAGTTTACTACTAATATTTCGACTGAAAGCAGACGTTGCCTAAGCTCCACTAATAACATGTCTCTCTGTGTGCAGCGGGCTGTGAGACGAGAGCACAGGGGCCGTCTACAAAGGGAAACACCCAAGAGAGAAACATATTCAATCCCTTCACTCTGATACAGCGCAGTGCAGTTATTAGTGGAGCTTAGAGGACGTCTGCTTTCAGTCAAAATGAGGTTGGAGCCCATTGTCTGTCTGTCTGTCTGCCTGCCTGCCTGCCTGCCTGCCTGCCTGCCTGTCTGTCTGTCTGTCTGCCTGCCTTATGACTATAGCAAAGATGAAGTTTGTGTTCTGATAGTGTGGCTTACCGGATGTAGATAGTTGAGATGAATCTGCCGGCGGTTATCGTTGGTAAACTCCTCCCTTTCCTCTTCCATGCTGTACCGTTTAATGCTCCGCTCAGTACGGGAAACAGAAAGTGTGTGCGTGCGTGTGTGTGTGTGTGTGTGTGTGTGTGTGCGTGCGTGTTTGCAGCTGCAGCACCTATACTATCTAGCAATAAGACTGTATAGATCAGGGGTGGGCAATTAATTTCCCCAAAGGGCCACATCAGAATCAGGGACTGTTGTGGAGGGCCGGACCAAAAGGCTCAACTCAATTCTGGTCAATATTAGTCGTATCTTTTTATAAAAAGAAGTAAAGTATATGGTTTTGATAAGCTGCAGTAAATGTTATGGCAAAGAAAAAGCCATGAAAATGCCAACATTATACCACTTAATCAACATTTACCATAGCAATTGTGAACAAAACGTGCCAGAAGCAGGGGAACCTTGGCCATACTCCCCAACTTAGAGACCTGTTATTCCGAAACCAAAGTGAGGGGTTTGGGGGTTCACCCCCAGAAAATTTGAGCTTCAAAGCCATTGTTTCCTGCATTATAGTGAGTTTAAAATAATGAAAATAGCAACAAATAAAAATAAGTATCCTACACTGCAACACAATGTTTCTTGCTGCGCACACACACACTGGCCGTCACACTTGTTAATGCATACGCAGTAAAATTGCAGTCGCGTAACTTGAAGACATTTTTGGAAACGTTCACATTCACACAACTAAAACAAACTTTAGGTGAAATACATCTTTAAAGGCATATTACGTAAATATGGAGAATGTTTGTTGACAAATCACTTTTTTGTCAAAATCAGTGAATTATCTCCTTACAATCTACTACCTGTCCGTACTGTGTGAGCGCTGGAAAGAAAATCTGTGCAGGCCTGGTATGTGTACGAAGGGGATGTAAACAAAGAAGGCCTCTTTGTTACACTCCCTTTGTTTACAGACCAGTTTACAGAGCCTAGGCTGTGTATTAATGAACACCAGATTTGTTTTACAGCACGTAGTAAGTCCATAGGTAAGTCATCAGTCTAAACGCCTTAAACCTGCAGTGTGTAGAATTTTAGGTTTTATTTCCTAGCAGATTTTGTAGAAAGTAATTATAATATCCATAAGTACATTTAATTTAGTGCATAATAGCTGTTTTTGTTTTTTCAATTATTATTTTTTCCCTTAGAATGGGTCTCATATATGTCCATATTTCTGCATATTTTGGACCAAGGCCTAGTGCCGCCATCTTGAAAGTGTCATAGTTGGAATGTCATCAGGTGCACTGTTTAAAATTTAGAATTGTTCTTGTCCTTGAAGGCCACTGTAGCTTCTGTTATTATTCTAAATGGGTGGGGTTACCCAGAAAGCGTTGCATTCTAGAACTTTGTAGAACTTTCTTGATGATGTCATATTACACACTGCACCTTTAACAAAACTCTTATAAATTTTCAAAAATCCGCCAATAGGTTTTATCATTGTAGGAGGAGTCGGACCTTTGTGTGTCTACAACAGTATAGGTTAGCCTACTGTATAACATTATAGCCTAATACAATCAACAGCTTACCTGGATTAAAACACGTTGGTGGTGATACTGTGGCTGTAGTTGACGTCTGGTCTTGCTAGCTGGCCGATCTTCAACCGTAATTTTACCAATAATTTCGCGGGCAAATAAATAGAAAGTGGGGTGACGGGCTAGGCTAACCGTGACGTGACGCTGGCTGCTAGCATAACCTGTAACATTAGCTTGTGATTTTCCATCTGTCTCCGAGTCTTATTCACTTTACTCACAAACTGGGTCCGTAAAGCTGTGGGTTTATCCATTCCGTCTTAGATAGGCACAAGCTGTTTTCATGTAAAAGCTTGAATTAGAATTTGAACGTAGCGCGGCGATGCAGTTTGAATATAATGGTTGTACAGTCTTGACTCTGGACAGGTCCATTTGGGGAGGGGTGGGGGGGGGGCGTTCCCGCTCGCCACTTGAACGATGCTGGTACCTTAGTAATGACACACTTATGTTTCACTATATAACCCACCCTCCCCTCCCCCCATTCTAAAGTGGGCCAGTCCATTATTTTCTAATATTTTTTTATTAAAAATAAGTTTCACAATTTTTAAAATATAGGCCTACAGAATATCATAAAAACAGTATACAAAAGATGTTTTAGCCTTCTTGTTATTGAAGTTAGGAATTAAATGTATGCATAATATAATGTTTAACCTCATGTAGGAAAATATATATATATATTCTTTTACATCTGCATTTAAATTTATGAATATAAAATGTTACCAACAAA
>CM049410.1:28750000-28752500 GCA_026929865.2 Hyperoplus lanceolatus
GAGGGAGGGAGAGGTTTTCCACACATTTTTTGTTGTTTGAAGGAGAGGAGAGGAGAGGAGAGGAGAGGAGAGGAGAGGAGAGGAGAGGAGAGGAGAGGAGAGGAGAGGAGAGGAGGGGAGAGGAGAGGGAGAGGGAGAGGGAGAGAGAGGGAGAGGAGAGGAGAGGAGGGGAGAGAGAGGGAGAGGGAGAGGGAGAGAGAGGGAGAGGGAGAGGGAGAGGAGGAGAGGAGAGGAGAGAGAGGGAGAGAGACAGGGAGAGAGAGAGAGGGAGGGAGAGAGAGGGAGAGAGAGGGAGAGAGGAGAGGAGAGGAGAGGAGAGGAGAGGAGAGGAGAGGAGAGGAGAGGAGAGGAGAGGAGAGAGAGAGAGAGGGAGAGGGAGAGAGACAGGGAGAGAGAGGGAGAGGGAGAGGGAGAGGGAGAGAGAGGGAGAGGGAGAGGGAGAGGGAGAGGAGAGGAGAGGAGAGAGAGGGAGAGGGAGGGAGGGAGAGGAGAGGAGAGGAGAGGGACAGGGAGAGGGAGGGGAGAGGGAGAGGAGAGGGGTGCAATAATATCTTTTAAAGGCAATTTAAAAAATAATAATTTTACCAATAAAACAAAAATAATATATTTTAAATGTTTTTTAGTTTTATTATTTTTTTAGGGTTTTCTTTAAATTTTTTGATTTTTTCTAGAATTTTTTTTCTGTAATTTTTTCCTTTTTTTTTGAATAAAACGAAGACAAATACACATAATACCATTACCTTAACACCAAATAATGTCTTTTAAATGCAATTCCTGTCTTTTTTTAAACACACAGCGATTAAACATACAAGTACATGTGTAGGTGTGGCAGAAAGCTGAAAGTAAATAAAACAAATAAAATAAATAAAAATTTAATAAAATTTAAAAAAAAAAATACATTTAAATCTAGAAATAATCAAATTGATTAAAATTCAAATAAAAAAATTAATTAAATTAAACAGAAAATAATTGCCAAAACTACCTTGCCAGAGGTTGTGTGTGTGTGGTCTTTACCTCGAATGTCCCGGCTTTGAGCAGAGTGACTTGGTCGTTCTGTGTGAGCGAGTTGAACCCCGGAATGTGTTTAGAAAACTCGACCACCTCTTTGACCGCCGGAGAGAAGGAGAGAGAGAAGTCTTCCCAAACCGCCTGCTGAGACCTGGACGGGTCGGAGTGAGTCTGACTGTTCATAGGACAGGCCTACACAGAGAGAGAGGAGGGGGGTGAATACAGTATCTATCTGTGTGTGTGTGTGTCTATCCATCTATGTATCTGTATTTCTACAGGTAAATCCCATTGAGACCGAAGACTCTTTTGCAAGGGAGACCTGTTCCCATTCCCACGTTACCATTCACACACACATTCATACACTGATAGCAGGCTAACTATCGACATTCACACGAGGCAAGGTGGGTGAAGTGTCTTGCCCAAGGACACAACAACCATGACACAAGTGGCAGGGCGGGGATCGAACCTCCAACCCTTTGATCATCGGCCGACCCGCTCTACCACCTGAGACACAGTCGACACAGTTCTTGTGTCTACAATAAGACATTGTCATTTTAACTCACCAGTACAATCTTGGGGCGTTTTTTCATTGGACAGTTCTGTCCCTCGTCTCCTCCAATCAGATTGATGTGTTGTAAACTCCGCCTCCTGCTGCTGCCATGGTGATGATGGTGATGATGATGATGATGATTATGATGCGGCACATTTTGGCTTTGGCTCACGGCCGGCCCCCCAGTGTCCATGTTGTTCTCATGGTGAAATATGGTGTTTGGGCCGTTTTCATGGTAACCGTTAAGGCAGGAGTTAGGCTAGAGAGAGAGAGAGGGAAAAAGACAGAGAGAGAGAAAGACAGAAAAAGAGAGAGAGAGACAGAGACAGAGAAAGAGAGACACATAGAGAGAGAGAGAGAGAGAGAAAGAGAGAGATAGAGACAGAGAGAGAGAGAGAATAGAGAGAGAGAGACAAAGAGAGACAGATTGAGACACTTTATTTACATGTTTGCTGTATTACAGGAACATTAAATAAAGTTCCTCTTGTGCTTATCTCTTCTTTCGTATCAGAATAAATGATCTTTTAGAAACCTGTGCAAAATGGCAGGAGTTTGGCTGCTGTTGCTGTTGCTGTAAGTGGTGGGTGTGGTTATTCTGAGTGTGTTGAGCGTTCTGAGGCAATGCCGCGTGCTGATTCGTCGATTTCTGGTGTGCTGCTTTGTGATTGGTCAGCTTGTCGTGAGCGTAAAGGAAGGTCTCGCGGTGAGCTCGAGCAATGGCCGTTATAGTGGAGTCCAGTCCCGGGCTAGGGGCGGGCGAGGGAGGTCTAGACAGACAGAGAGAGAGAGAGAGAGAAGGAGGGAGGGAGACAGAGAGACAGAGAGAGAGAGGTAGAAGGACAGAGAGAGAGAGGGAGGGAGGGAGAGAGAGAGAGAGCGAAAGCGAGAGAGAGAGAGACAGAGGGAGAGAAACAGAGAGAGAGAGAGAGAGACAGAGAGAGA
>CM049410.1:28757500-28790000 GCA_026929865.2 Hyperoplus lanceolatus
GCATCGGTTCCTGTTCATTCTACTGATGGTGCATTTCTCGTTCTTCACACATTTCTTGTACTGAATGTTCTGCTGGATGCTGCGTCGGAAAAACCCCTGCAAGGCACACATCTCTGTTTAGGATACTGTGTGTGTGTGTGTGTGTGTGTGTGTGTGTGTGTGTGTGTGTGAGTGAGTGAGTGAGAGAGTGAGTGAGTGAGTGAGTGAGTTGGTGGGTGAGTGAGTGTGTGTGTGTGTGTGAATCCCTGCAACACACACAACAGATACATCTCTTTTTAATATACTGTGTGAGTGAGTGAGTGAGTGAGTGAGTGAGTGAGTGAGTGAGTGAGTGAGTGAGTGAGTGAGTGAGTGAGTGCGTGCGTGCGTGAGAGTGTATGTGCGTGTGTGAGTGAGTGAGTGAGTGAGTGAGTGAGTGAGTGAGTGAGTGAGTGAGTGAGTGAGTGTGTGTGTGCGTGCGTGCAGTGTATGTGCGTGTGTGAGTGAGTGAGTGCGTGAGTGGTGCGTGCGTGCGTGTGTGTGTGTCACCTTGCAGCCTTCACAGGCGTGGACTCCATAATGGAACCCTGAGGCCGCGTCGCCACAGACTTTACACAGCAGCACCATGCCGTTCAGCTCTAAAACACACACACACACACACACACACACACACACACACACACACACACACACACACACACACACACACACACACACACACACACACACACACACACACACACACACACACACACACACACATATTCATTCGTATTTACTGATTTGTATTAGCCTGGAAATCCACAGACACAATCCACTGAAGCTCATTTACTGTATATAACGGATATGTTGTGTGGCTTTGGCCTCAACACTTAATCATTTGGAAGACGGCACTCAAATCTAGTAAAAACACAACCGCTTTTGTCCGCTATTAACAAAAACTGAAAGTTCCTCAGAGTAACTTTAAGTAGATAGTGTGTGTATGTGTGTGTGTGTGTGTGTGTGTGTGTGTGTGTGTGTGTGTGTGTGTGTGTGTGTGTGTGTGTGTGTGTGTGTGTGTGTGTGTGTGTGTGTGTTCATGGTGCTTACTGGTCAGACTGGCCACAGATGTGCCTTTCGACGGCCTCACAGATCCCCCTCCTCTCTCCCTCTTGGAGAACCTGTTGAAATAGTTTTTAATGTATTTTGACATTTTATATTTACATGAAGAAATGCTGGCACAGACATCACAGTATAATGTATTGGTGTTTGACTGTTGTTTATGGATGTCTGTTGTTCTATGCACCTTAAAGGAATACTTCACCCATACGGAACCGGCGTTCTATCATTATAAAATCACTATTATAATTATAATACTCCCCTTCTATATTATAAACTCACTATTCATAACTATAACGAATGACAGGTTTTTACTTCATTACCTCAGTCTTCCCTTGGCCCAGCTGTCCTGTTAATCCTAACCCTACATTTTACCATGTGTGATGTCACATAGGGTTAGACAGTGAGACCATAAAACACTCTTTTATTCTGCCTTTTCTCAGGCTAGGATGAACCGATTTCTAAAATGTTTTGCACATTTATACTACATAGGATCTCAGAGTTCAATACACCTTCATATTCCCACCGGTGAAGTAGATATTTAAGGAAAAGCTCATTTCAATCTTGTTGTACAAAAACTATTCTATTCTAACCTCCAGCCGAGGGGGGTCCATCCTCTGACGCCGAGCCCGAGGAAGAGGCACCGCTGGGGGGGTTGGAGTTCTCGCTGAACATGGGCACTGGGCTGGTGCAGGGGGGTGAGTCTCTACACGGACCCACATAGGAGATCACACCACCTGGACAGTGAAATATGTTTAATATTATAGATCATGAAAGGTCATTACTGACATTATAACTATTATTTTATCAAGTTCATTGTGTGTGTATGTACGTAGGTTATATTTATTTTTTTTATTTTTAATGTTTATTTGACAGGGACAATACATACAACATTGCCACAAAAAATGGGAAAATGTGATGCATATAAGACGTCTAGCTTCAGCTGATCTGCAGTCTTTGCCCCTGGGTCAGGCTTTAAAATACAATCAAAGATACTAAATACAATAAATGCAGTGATAGAGATACAGGGAATAATGCAATTAACAGGTACCATGAGTCAATACACACAGCTGTAGTTATACATTTCAGATTAAAACTTATTATTATTGTTTATGTTTTTTTATTATTATTTTCTTTCTCTTTTATTTTTTGCACAAAAATGTGTTAAAAATAAAGTGTAGAAACGTGAGATCAAACCACCTGAACAGTCAACAGGGAAATATGTTTAACTTATAGATATCGACATGAAAAATGATGAGGTAATTTCTGTATATTCATTTCTCTTTTCTTTTTTTTAGTAAGTATCATTAATTAATTAATTCATTACAGTAATGCAAGAAATTACACACACACATTAGTGAGTCTGAGGTCTGAGCTGGGAAAGACAGCTTTTAGCTTCAGTGCCCCCGACTCCTGGAACATCTTACAGCAACAAATTAAACTAAATACCTTCATATCCTTTAACCAATTTAAACAAACTATCTTAAATCTGCCAAACTCTACCTGTAACGGTTTTAATTAGGCTATATTGTACTTTCACCCATTTCATTTTAATTGCTGCCACTCTTCACCACTGTGTAAATGTTTCAATTGTTTTTCTCTTCACCTGTTGTTGTGTATTTGATGTTTTTGCATTGAATATTGTGTATGTATTGTTGTTTTTCCTTTGAATTTGTTTTGAACTCGACGTCATTGTAAATGAGGGTCACACACACACACACACACACACACACACACCACACACACACCCCTCAACTGGTCTCTGGAGGATAAATAAAAGTTAAATGAAAGAATGAAATGAAATAGCGCAGCAGGGAGATTCATTCACACAAACATAGACAGGAACACGACAGGAAAATTTGAGGACTTTTACTTTGAAAATACTCATATACTTTTACTGCAGTAAGAGTTCCATTTCAATGACCTCATTCTTAGCCACCTGTGTGTGTGTGTGTGTGTGTGTGTGTGTGTGTGTGTGTGTGTGTGTGTGTGTGTGTGTACAGAGGAGGGGCTAGTTTTCCAGGAAATGTTCGCAGCAGACGACTTTCTAGGAATCCAGGGAACAGATGGAGGGAGGGGGAGAGACCTTTAAAGGTTTTTAAAGAGTCAGAGATTCTTCTTATATTCGCCTTATAGCGTCCAGTTCAGTAGGTGTGAGTGAGTGAGTGAGTGAGTGAGTGAGTGAGTGAGTGAGTGAGTGAGTGAGTGAGTGAGTGAGTGAGTGAGTGAGTGAGTGAGTGAGTGAGTGAGTGAGTGAGTGTGTGAGTGAGTGAGTGAGTGAGTGAGTGAGTGAGTGAGTGCGTGCGTGAGTGAGTGAGTGAGTGATTTTCAGCAGGAAATGCATTTTCCACATATCAGCCAACACAATCGTACAAAGACAAAGTGTTAGTCATCTAGTGTAAATCAGACATCTGACGCTAAACTGGATAGCTGAGTATAAAACATTTTAAAAAGTTCAAGGGGCGCCCTTAGCTCAGTTGGTAGGGCGTCCCCCCCCATGGGCCCTTAGCTCAGTTGGTAGGGCGTCCCCCCATGGGCCCTTAGCTGGGGGGGGCCCTGGGCCTCGGCCAGCAGCGGACCAGGGTTCGATTCCAGCCCGCGGTCGTTCTCTGCATGTCACTCCCCTCTCTGCCCCATTTCACCTCTGTCTCTACACTATCAATAAAGCATAAAAATGCCAAAAAATTAAAAAATATCTTAAAAAAATATACAAATATATTTAAAAGTTCTCACTAGTCTGAAAGGAGTTGAAAAGTTGAATATATAAAAGTTTGAATAAGATTTCTTGCTGAAATGGTGTAGTCAGTGATTCTGGAGAACGCTTGTTGTCAAAATCATCGAATATCTCCTCATTATCTGCTACCTGTCTGTACTGTGTGTGTGTGCTGAAATAATTCCAGTGTTAATAGCACACAGCCTCTGTAAACTCTTACGTTGTTGCCTGGGATTCAGACCGAAGCTTTCTTTGCACTGATGGTCTCAATAAAGCATGAGAAACGCAAAAAAATAATCTTAAAAAAAGGCATGTTATCATTCAATACTAAAGGTGAATTCAAGTACATGTTTTACTACAAGTATCTCCCTCCTGCATGGGGGGAGGGGACTATTGTCACGCGCCTCATAGACACGTGAGTTTTTTTGCACACACACACACCACCGACTGTGCAACAAGTCTGGCTCCAATCCAGCGCACACACACACACACACACACACACACACACACACACACACACACACACACACACACACACACACACACACACACACACACACACACACACACACCATCTGCTGCCCTCACGTTCCTTTCATTCATCATTAACACGTCATACAGACTGGTGTACATGTGACGATCCTCACACATGGATGATCAACTAGTCATAGGTGAAGAATTTGTGTGTGTGTGTGTGTGTGTGTGTGTGTGTGTGTGTGTCTCAATAATTACAAGAGGTAAATTTGTTCCCCTCCAAAAAAAATGTTGGACCTTTGATTTACACTAGTATGAAAGAAGACATGTTATGGGAGAGAGAGAAGGAGGGAGAGATAGAGTATGAAAGAAGACATGTTATGGAAGAGAGGGAGAGAGAGAGAGAGAGAGGGAGGGAGAGATAGAGTATGAACGAAGACATGTTATGGAAGAGAGGGAGAGAGAGAGAGAGGGAGGGAGAGATAGATAGAGTATGAACGAAGACATGTTATGGAAGATAAATAGACACAAATCTATAAAATGAGCAGTGCTTGAAAAAAGAAGTGTTCTTGCAGTGTCTGTCCCAAAAATAACAGCCTATTCATTGTGCACGTGTAAATATGTCCCATCCACCACACACACACACACACACACACACACACACACACACACACACACACACACACACACACACACACACACACACACACACACAGGAACATCAAGCTGATTTTCTTAAAACGTGTCACACACTCACACAGCTTGTTACAGACGGGAGGCGGGATTTTGCATAATGAGCTCAGGGCGAGTTGCAGCCAATCACAGGGCGCCATGCTCAGTGAAAACAAAGCGCACATGGCTGCGTTCGCCGGTGCATGTGAACACACACACACACACACACACACACACACACACACACACACACACTCACACACACACACACAACCGCTAACATATAGCCTAAAGATAGCCGTACAGTACACACACATAGACAACATGTAAGCTGAATACATAGCCTACAATAACACACACTCATACATATAAATGCCAACATGTAAAAATAAAATAGCCTAATTTTACATAGCCTACTCACACATGTCCTACACAGTATAGGCCTATGCAATACCCTACATATACCAACACATATTTACCAATACGTTACAGGCACACACCAACATAGGCCTATGTTTAGAGTGTGTAGGACGTTTTGAACAATAGGAGAAGTAACACAGACTGCCTATGAGCCTTACTGCGTTATATTCCGTTATGTTTGTCTCAATGGGAAGTTGAATGTTGTCTTTTCCTTTACAGAAATAAAGGCATTCACTACAGAAATTGGTGCAGGAAATACACAGCTTTCTGTATTGCTGGACAAATTCAGCATAAACATTGTAGGACATTAAGTAGGCTATTTGACGCACACGATAATTTTTTTTGAGGGGGAAGACAACCAATTCCCTCAACTTAATGTGTTGAAACTGACCCTGTGTTCCAATCCCCATACTTCCCTACTATTTAGTACGCCAGAAAAAGATTTAGGATGTTCCAATACATGCACGTCGATTGTAGTATGCTGAAAATACATAAATGCCCCACTAACTCAAATAACATTTTGGAGTATTCGTCTTTATTCTTGACATTTCAAATTCTCGACATAATTTAAAAATAAATCTTCCCTATCCGATTTTGTCCTCTCTCCTGTGGCCCTAAAACTTTTATGTAGGCTACTTTAGTATGTAGTGTAGTAAAAAGACTAAAACTCTTCTGTACTTTAGTATGTAGTGTAGTAAAAAGACTAAAACTCTTCTGTACTTCAGTATGTAGTGTAGTAAAAAGACTAAAACTCTTCTGTACTTTAGTATGTAGTGTAGTAAAAAGACTAAAACTCTTCTGTACTTCAGTATGTAGTGTAGTAAAAAGACTAAAACTCTTCTGTACTTTAGTAGCCTATGTAGTGTAGTAAAAAGACTAAAACTCTTCTGTACTTTAGTATGTAGTGTAAAACTCTTCTGTACTTCAGTATGTAGTGTAGTAAAAAGAAAGAGTATGTGATTTGTAACGCAGGGGAAGTTGTTTACCTGTGCTGTTGTTGTTGTTGTTGTTGTTGTCTGTGTCCATCGTGCTCTTCTTAAAATCCAACAGTCACGCACGAAAGCGTTTGGTTTATTCACATTTCCTGGATATTTCCCGCTCCGACCGCATCCCAAATACAAAATATATATTTAAAAAAATAAGTTTATGTGTTTCTACTCCATTTTTCTGAAAATGTCTTTCCTTAAAGTTCTGTCTCTCCACCACACGAGGAGACTTTCATTTGCTACACGCTCTTCTACCTCTTTCTTTCTTTTTTCTCTCTCTCTCTCTCTCTCTCTCTCTGTCTACCTCTATCTTTCTTTTTTTCTCTCTCTCTCTCTGTCTACCTCTCTTTCTGTGTCTCTCTCTCTCTCTCTCTGTCTACCCGTCTCTTTCTGTGTCTGTCTGTCTCTCTGTCTGTCTATTTTTTCAGACGGCGCTATGACGATGTGCCGGTGTTTGTCCGCACGCGGCAGAAAACGGGACCACGTGACCAAGAGGAGAGAACTGCCTCGTGCTCGTCATGGACCAGTGACACACTTTCCCGCCCCCTCCCATGTGAACACACACACACACACACACTCTCTCTCTCTCTCTCTCTCTCTCTCTCTCTCTCTCTCTCTCTCTCTCTCTCTCTCTCTCTCTCTCTCTCTCTCTCTCTACATAGCCTATTAAATACAGTAGTCAAGCGCAGGGCCAGGGAGAGTTTCAAACATATAAAGCGTAACTCAATAGTTTTAGCAGCTTTCTAATTTTATTCATGGATTGTTTTGATGTAGGCTACTGTTCAGTTTAGTTTCCTCACCAAAAGCAATAGTGCTTTAACTTAAATGTTTGAGCACGTGGAGGAGCGAGAAAGCTGCACAAACAGAGGAAATTCTGGGAAGTGTAGGCGGCCACTTCACCACTTGATTTATTTCTTGTTATAAAGACATTTTGCGCACGTTAGAATCAATAAACTCATAATAATACACAATACACAATGTTTGTATGTTATAGCACGCCCTGTGGACAAACATGGTAGTGTTTTAACCAAGGGCGTAGGAACCGGGGGGGACGGAGGGGACGTGTCCCCTCCAATATTGGAGACAGGCGCATTTGTCCCCCCCAAAAATGATACCGCGAGGAGAAAAATATTTGATTTTGAAAATGCTTTTATTTTGAAAGCGCAACACAGCTTCTTGTCACCGGCCTCCTAAATGTGTTTGTTTTGCCCCGAACCAAGCTTTTAAGGTAGCGCGCAGGGTTGGGAGTTTCAGGCGGGAGTGCCCATTGGAGTGCTTTAACGCAGCGCTGCCTAGAAGGCTGCATTGAGGGCACACAACAGACTGTTTGGGAAGTCTTTCCTTTGCAAAGGCAGTTAGAACGCTACTCGGTTACTTTTTCCACACGTTAACCTGTTCTTTCTGTTAGTAAATGCTCTGCGCAAAAGCTCATTCACTTCCTACTTCATCCAAACCGACTTAAACAGCTCTCTGTGTATCGTATCGCTAATTTAAGCCTGTAAACAAACCTAGTGCTGAGTCTGCCTCTCTCATGCTGCTGCTGCTGGCACATCAGAGGTTCACTGCTTCTGAACGTTACCCAGCAAGCGCTCTCTAAAAGCCTTCTGCTCTATGGGCTCGGGCTGCCTACTGTAAATATGGGTTTTCATGTCGATGCAAGGTGCGATTTTTAAAAAAAGAAAAGAAAAAGGGTGACGTTTTTATTCATGAAACATTTGGAAACTAAACTTGCAAGAATTAAATCTCCCACACAGTAACATTCAAAGTATGATTCAGTGTTTCCCCCACGTTCACACAGCAGCGGCGCGCCACCGCTGCTATATTTTCTCCGCCGCTATTAAAATCCTCCTCCTCCTCATTATTATTCTACTTTTTTTCTTTCTTTTTTTTGGTACGTAGCTCATTTTAGAAACGGGGCAATGCCTAAAGGCCAGGACACACCGGCCAGATAATCGCCGTCGTAGTGTCGGTAGGGGGTCGGGACACGAATCTGTTTGGTGTGTGCTGTGACGTCGGCCGACGTAGAGGTCGTCGGGCTTGTTTTGCGCCGATTGAACATGTTCAGTCGGCGGCCGACCGTCTTTCATTTGGAGCAATTTGATTGGTGGAGGGCTAGCGAATCAGTGAAGCCCGGAAGTGAGGCGGGTAGCACAAACAGCTAACAACAGCTAGCCATCGTTTTAATGTGTTTGTTCGTTTCGTTTTGAGAGTACTCACATGCATCAACCCTTGTTGACTGCTCGACACCATGCTCGACACTCTCTGTTAAAAATTGTGCTCTTATGGTCCATAAATATAAATACGTATTTCTATCTATGTTTATGCTCTAGAGAGCTGTCCCATCATTTCCGGCTTTCGTATTTTTTCGGGCCACAATACAGATTAGCGCCGCCTGCTGTTGTGGAGACATTACGTCCCGCGCAAGCGCAGAGCGTACGGAAAAATAAGCAGTCGTCTCGGTGTGTTTTGTGGCCGCGACGGGAAGACTGGAGCTTCCTGAAACGGCGACTCCAGTTTTTGGGTAGTCGGAACGTGTCGGACTGGTGTGTCCTGGCCTTTACATAAACGCTGACCATGCGTCGGAGGTGAATGTAACTTACTCGGCGGAAAACAGAAACTAACGGAGGGGAGCGGCTCACTGTAGAGTCCCTTTAGTCGCGCTGTCAGTTTTCCGTCAGGGCTCTGTGTATCCGGGCTCGAGACATACAAACAGATCGCGGAACATTCACTAACGAAACAGTTAGTGGCTGAGCGAAGAATGTGGACTACTGTAGGCTACTGGTGCAAATTCCACAACTCATTACTTGTGTTACAGTTTAGTACAATATGTATTCATTTATATTTGGCTGCTCCACCAGTCCAGGCAGGACAGGATAGTTAAGTTTCAGTTTCGTTTTTCATCTCCGTGTCGGACAGCTGTTCGCTCAGCTGATGGGCTCGAGCCTCACGGAGCAGACAGCGGGAGTCAGTCTAAAGTCAGCGATGATCACTCTCACAAATCAAAAAGCTAAATTATAAAATAAAGCTATCTCTTCCTCCCTCTGTCTGTCTGTATAGGGCCTATATTTCTCTCTCCACTGCACACTTAGTCACTACCACTAGTTTTAAGGAAGCAGAAGGAGGATTATACCCTCATTTTGCACTTTTAAATATTAGAAGATTGCAGGCAAGTAAAATACCAGCAGCCACTACATTCTCAATGATAGAGACAAATAATTACCTTTTTTCTTACAGTTTAAATCAAATATTTGAACAATACAGGAGAATAAATATTTGAAAGCAATACAGAATGCATGATATTACTGCATTGTATTGTATTCTATTTTTGTCACCAGGAACCTACATGTTGTTGTAGAGAAAATTAACTTTTAGAGATGCCCACTCATAATACATATATTACACATGATAGCTTTAATCAACAGGCACTAGAATAACACACATATTATACATAAAAGCTTTAAATCAGCAGGCCCCTGATTGAGTGAGAATTATTAAGAGAGTTTGAATCCCCAGACAGTTTCATTTCGGCTGGCTGTACACTGAAGAAGAAGTGATACTCTCAGGGAACTCTGATTGACCCTAAGCACACACTAATTAGAGAACTGACACATGTAGAACTTATACTGACCCATAGCACTGTAAGGTTGCAGAAGTGAAACGTGGAAAGAACTTTGGTTGACCTTAGAGCGGACACACACACACTTACAGATTAGATTGACAAAGGGCCCCCTCTTTATGCACCTCGACAACATGCACACATCATCACTGATAAGAAGAGGAAGATGAACCCTGGAAGAGAGAGAGCCGGTTTGAGTGGCCATACTCAGTGCTCGCACCCAGGCCACGTACAGTAGAATACGCCCCGCCTGCATCATGTTTTGATTTTGACCTATGGGACCTCACAAGAGGAATCCCTATATATACTATGCGCAATATTGTCTAAGCGCCTTTTCTTTGAGAACTTAACTCTAGGTTGACTTCTCATGTTAAGGACCGTGCACGCTTGACTGTGCGGAGCCATCTATTCTGCTTTTTGGTGAAATAAATATCACTTTATTAACTTTACCTCCTGACTGGAAACTCTGTCCTTCACGCATCCTGGTTGACTTAATTTCACAACATTGTCAATTAGCCTACTTTACATATATTTGGTGCATACAAATTCACCAGAATGCAGGAAATTGTTGAATGCTCAAAAATGTATGGGGGGACACCCCCAGACCCCCACATTAAAATGTGTCCCAAACCAAGGTTTAATCACAACCTACACCCTTGAAATTCATGAATAGTTTTGTTTTATTTGTATCTACAGGCCTTTGTATAAGGATACGTTGTAATTTTTATCACATTATTTTAAATTAAAGTCTTAGGTCCTGCTTATCAATTGCTCATAATAACCAGTAGGCCTACTTCTGTGTTGGACATTACTGAACCTCTTCCCATTTATAGCACACAATGTCCCTGTCTAGTTCCATGTCCCCAAAAAATCAAATAAAAGGAACCCCCCCCCCCCCCCTGATTTACCGAGTCGTCTCTAGAGGGGTCGGGTGTTTGTCACCTTTTTCACCTCTTATGAGTTTGCAGGTCTGGTTTAAGCATTAAGCAAGAACTGTAAATACATTGTGCAAATCATTTTCTGCGTAGTGGCATTTTGTGTAATATTCATTTCTATACAAAAATGTCAAAATCTGTAAGTAAAGACAAAAAAAGGCAATGTTGCAACACCAATAATCCCATCTATCTAAGTAGTAATTAGTGCATATTCTCCTCTCAAAGTGCACTAGATCAATGCATTAAAATGTAAAGGGACCCAGGACGTTCAGGGACCACGCCACCGCTGCTGAAAAAAATCCTGCGGGAAACACTGTGATTGCATATCATATATACTGATTGTTGTTTGTTTTTTTACATTGGATTTTTTTGTTATTTTACTACTTTTGTCTGGAAAATTCCTTAATATCAGTGTTTCTGCATAAGTGGATTTTCAATTCATAGATATGGTGACATTTCATCAAGTTCTGAGGTGTCTTTGTGAAGGGATTCAACAGGTGTTATGCAAATTATTCTGTATATTTGATCTATTTATTATTTTCAAAGCAAATTTGAAAATGTCATATTTTTGCTTTCCATGGAAGGTGGCAGATGGTTGTTATACTGATGTGCAAAGCTTCTGGTAGTAGTGCTCTCATGGTAACCAAAAAGCAGGCGCAGAGATCTTGCAAGGGCAAAAAATTTCTGCTCAGCGCGCGCTCGCTTGTGTCCCCCCCAATGTTAAACTCGTTCCTACGCCCCTGGTTTTAACTATTATATCCCAGCTGTGGTTAGCCATGACAAAGGCATTAAGAAAACCATATAAAAATAGCATTCTTTGCACTGATGGTCTCGTTTGCTGTTACATGTAATTCATGATCATCAGAGGACAAAGTAGACTGTTTCAGAAATATTTAAAAGTTTAAAAGTTCCTCGTTGCACCTTTAAAGAAAACAGTTCCTTTCAGATATTATAAAACACAATCACTGTATGCCTTTCTCTGTATATAAATGTCCTGTACAACATTCAGTTTTCAATCATATACAATCACACAGCCATGCAAACGTACGGAGAACACAAAAATAAATAAAGAAGAAAAGCAAGTATGACACATCACACAAAAACAGCAATAATTATAAAGTGTCATAAACAGTATGTGATGTGTTTGTCTTTGTGTTTACTAGTTGTGTTTGTGTCTGGGTTTTGTGCTCCTTGGCTGTATGCTCCTTGTTTGTGCTCATGTGGGTTTGTCTGCATTCATGCCACTTGTGTGCTCCCTGTGTGTATGCTCCTTGTTTGTGCTCATGTGTTTTTGTCTGCATTCATGCCACTTGTTTTTTTTTTTTTTTTTAACCTTTATTTATACAGGTATATCCCATTGAGTCCGAAGACTCTTTTGCAAGGGAGACCTGTTCCCATTTACATGTTACCATTCACACACACATTCATACACCGATAGCAGGCTAACTATCGACATTCACACGGGGCAAGGTGGGTGAAGTGTCTTGCCCAAGGACACAACAACTATGACACAGGGCAGGGCGGGGATCGAACCTCCAACCCTTTGATCATCGGCCGACCCGCTTTACCAACTGAGCCACAATCGCCCCTGTGCTCCCTGTCTGTGCTTTTTGTCTTTCTTTAAACGCTTATGTGTTTTAATCGTGCCATATGTTCATGCACTTTTATCTGTTTCTGTATGTTTCATGTTTTTCACGCATCGCCAACCTGTTATGTGCTGGAGAAATCATTGTGTCGTTTTACTTGTCTGTGCTTGTGTCATGTGTTGTATTTTTAATGTTTCTTTTTTTCTTTCTACCTGCCAGGGACTACTGCATGGCTAAATCTGGCACATTTACATGTTGAACTTTGGTGCTCGTGTCTATTAATGTGCGCTGTCCCTTTTTAAATAAAAAAATGTAGTGTCTGTGTCCGAAAAGGAGTGAGAGGAAGCCGAAGCTCGAATGAAATACATAAACGTAATCAGAGAATCAGGACTTTCTAACTCATAAAGTAATTTAACAGAGCGTGTCCAGGTCAGCTGGCTTTACAGTGAGGGTGTGGCGTGGAAGAAACAACATACTCAACTTCTTTAATGGACTTTGACTTATAGAAATGATTAACTAATACGATAACACTTTGGTGGTTTAAGAATGTCTCTGTGTTGATTTAGATTTGAGAAGCAAAACAGTAGGGACTTAAAGCTGCAGTGTGAAGAATTTTTGGATTTATTTCATAGCAGACTTGGTAGAAAATAATTATAATATACAAAAGTCCGTTTAATTCAGTGCATAATAGCTGAATTTCTTTTTTAGATTTTTTTTTTCCTTAGAAAAGGTCTCTTATATCTCCATATTTCTCCATACCATGGACCAAGGCATGGGCGCCGCCATTTTGGAAGCGCCATAGTTGGAATGTCATCAGCTCTACAGAAGCACAGAATGGAACAGCTGGCCACACTGTGTCCATCAGAACTACCAGCTGGAATGTTCTTGATTATACAGCAGTGGTTCTGAGCGAGTGATTTGATTGGACGAGAGACCTTCTATGCGTTCTGAAGGAGTGCTGATATGAGTGAACAACATCACTCGGACTGTTCACCAAACTGTAAACCAACTGTCAAAATCACTCCGCGGCTCACTGATGAGCCGGAGCTTCACTTGTGTGTTATCTGTGTGTGTGTGTGATTGGTTGACTGTGTGGCGAGTCTCTCTCCCCCTGTGAGGGGGGCTCGGCACTGCCACACACAGCGGTAGTCGCTCACACTCACGTTACTGAAGACAGCAATAGTGTGTGGAGATAAAGTGAGTGAGTGAGTGAGTGAGTGAGTGAGTGAGTGAGTGAGTGAGTGAGTGAGTGAGTGAGTGAGTGAGTGAGTGTGATAGATAGATATATAGATAGATAGATGGATGGATGGATGGATGGATGGATGGATGGATGGATGGATGGATGGATGGATGGATGGATGGATGGATGGATGGATAGATAGATAGATAGATAGATAGATAGATAGATAGATAGATAGATAGATAGATAGATAGATAGATAGATAGATAGATAGATAGATAGATAGATAGATAGATAGATAGATAGATGGATGGATGGATGGATGGATGGATGGATGGAGCTGGTTAATGTGGGCCGGGAAAAGGATGTTTGGGTTCCCTGTTGGAGCTTCTGCCGCCGTAAACCAACTCAGGATAAGCAGTTAAAGATGACAAAAAAAATTGATTCTGATTTGTGTCATCCATTTTTATTTAGGACAGAAAACATTATCAAACGTTTTGTGAACAAAGACTGACTACTGAAGGGAAATGAAAATTGAGCAGAAGTAGGTTTAAACATCAGATTCTTCACTCTTGCCCGGGAGTTTACACACAGGGGGTTATCTCTCACACAGGAATTACTAATCTGTCGACCAATCAAAGGACTGCATTGTGTAGCTCCTCCCCTCTTTGGGACCCTTTGAGACGGATTGGTACCCCAACCAAAGGGTGACAAAAAAAAAGGGAATGGCAGGGTTTGCTATTTTTCTTTAACCCTTTCCCACTTTTGACAGTGGAAACGTAGATTTTTGCCAGCTGTAACGTACCAAACCAAATTGAACTGCTCCGTGGAAACAAGCCTAAAGCAATGCAACTGTTTAGATTCATCAGCCTTCCTCTCAGTTGATCTGAAAGGAGCCTCTCTGATTAACCACGCTTTGCAGGTTGTTTTTCACGCCACTAAAGTACTGCTCAATCTCCCTCTTCTGCCCGCCGTACCTGTATTCATAATATGCCTCCAAATACCTATTATATCTCATAGATTCAATACTATGGCACCTCGAATTTTCATCACGAAAATATATAGCACGGTCGGCCTGAGGGTGAACAAACATTGATTCCTCCTTGCACTTTCCCTCCACCATCTCCCTGTGCTTTGTGGACAGCAGGTCCAGGTCGCTCCTGTACGTAGAGAGGAGTCTCTCCACAGGACCCAGGCTTTGGTTCCCTCCCAGTCTCACCTGGTGAATCAGCAGCTGGATGTGGAAGGCTGCCCCGTTCACCCAGGCCTTCAGAGCCTCATTGGTCATGTGTCCGTCCCTCATCTAGGAGAGAGGGAGTGAGAGAGGGAGTGAGGTGAGTGAGTGAGTGAGTGAGTGAGATAGATAGATAGATAGATAGATAGATAGATAGATAGATAGATAGATAGATAGATAGATAGATAGATAGATAGATAGATAGATAGATAGATAGATAGATAGATAGATAGATAGATAGATAGATCTCACCATGGAGTTCTTCAGCTTGGTGATGGCGGTGCTCAGTTGGCCCTCGATCCGCTTGAGGTCGCTCATCAGCTCGGCTGTGTTGTTTAAATGCATGGTGCATCTCTTCAGGCACTCGTCGATCTGATCCCAGACCTCGGAGGCCTTCTCCTCTGCAAACACACATCTCAGAGCGTCTTTCATGCTCTCCTCAGGCGGACTGAAGGAAATGATATCAATGAGGATGGCGATGGCGAGCGCTCCGAGGCCCACCAGCTCAACACCTGACAAACCAGCTAGCTTCTCCACTAGGCTCTTGGTCCAGTCTGCAGCACAGTCACCCGCCGCCATTCTCCTCTGCTCGTAGTGTCTTCTCAGGTGGTCTGAAGAATTCAGACTAGATAGATAGATAGATAGATAGATAGATAGATAGATAGATAGATAGATAGATAGATAGATAGATAGATAGATAGATAGATAGATAGATAGATAGATAGATAGATAAATTGTCCATTGTTTTTCCATGTTATTGTTATAAAATGGATAAACAATGAATGTCAGGGTGTTGTGGTCTAATGGCTGTGAGGACAAAGGATGCTCTGTACCTGGAGAACATCTTGAGGTTTCTGTTGACGGTCATATCTGGTCCCTTGCTCAGACGATCCACAAACTGCTCCACGCTGTTAATGCTATTACCCATCTTCCTGCTTTCAGGGCCAGATCAAAGATGGAGGGGGAAGATTTCTGTGTCAAACTGCAAACACACAAAAACAACAAACAGTAAACATTTCATTCAAATTTCCAGACCCTCTGTAAAAATGAAATGAAGTACGATGGTCTGTTAGGACCAGGCTATTACTAGTCCATGGTTACATCGAAATGTGTCTTCCGCATGGCCCTTCTCGAGTTACCACACTTTGGAGGGGGTCAGAGCGCAGGGTCAGCATAGTACAGCGCCCCTGGAGTAGTTTGTAATAAACCAGGAACCAGAGACCTCATGGTTACTGGGAGGAGGAACCAGAGACCTCATGGTTACTGGGAGGAGGAACCAGAGACCTCATGGTTACTGGGAGGAACCAGAAACCTCATGGTTACTGGGAGGAACCAGAGACCTCATGGTTACTGGGAGGAGGAACCAGAGACCTCATGGTTACTGGGAGGAGGAACCAGAGACCAGAGACCTCATGGTTACTGGGAGGAGGAACCAGAGACCTCATGGTTACTGAGAGGAGGAACCAGAGACCTCATGGTTACTGGGAGGAGGAACCAGAGACCTCATGGTTACTGGGAGGAGGAACCAGAGACCTCATGGTTACTGGGAGGAGGAACCAGAGACCTCATGGTTACTGGGAGGAACCAGAGACCTCATGGTTACTGGGAGGAGGAACCAGAGACCTCATGGTTACTGAGAGGAACCAGAGACCTCATGGTTACTGGGAGGAGGAACCAAAGACCTCATGGTTACTGAGAGGAGGAACCAGAGACCTCATGGTTACTGGGAGGAGGAACCAGAGACCTCATGGTTACTGGGAGGAAGAACCAGAGACCTCATGGTTACTGGGAGGAACCAGAGACCTCATGGTTACTGGGAGGAAGAACCAGAGACCTCATGGTTACTGGGAGGAACCAGAGACCTCATGGTTACTGGGAGGAGGAACCAGAGACCTCATGGTTACTGGGAGGAGGAACCAGAGACCTCATGGTTACTGGGAGGAGGAACCAGAGACCTCATGGTTACTGGGAGGAGGAACCAGAGACCTCATGGTTACTGGGAGGAGGAACCAGAGACCTTATGGTTACTGGGAGGAGGAACCAGAGACCTCATGGTTACTGGGAGGAGGAACCAGAGGCCTCATGGTTACTGGGAGGAACCAGAGACCTCATGGTTACTGAGAGGAGGAACCAGAGACCTTATGGTTACTGGGAGAAGGAACCAGAGACCTCATGGTTACTGGGAGGAGGAACCAGAGACCTCATGGTTACTGGAAGGAGGAACCAGAGACCTCATGGTTACTGGGAGGAACCAGAGACCTTATGGTTACTGGGAGAAGGAACCAGAGACCTGCCTCTAGTGAACAGCAGGTCCAGGTCGCTCCTGTACGTAGATAAGAAAGCTACAAAAAGAAATGAAAACCTTAAAAATGTATACATTACATTTCACCTCTCAGCATAAGAAGGCAGAAGAAGGCAGGAAGCCTCACGAGCCCAGTTTATTAAAGACCGTTATCGCATCGCCAAATCACTCCTTGGGGACATTCCTCGAACAGATAACAACCTTTGCACCGTCCATAAACCAGTAGAATTCCTCATAATATGATTCAAGTAGCGATGGGCCGTTAACACGTCCCAATGCACAAGGTCTCATCACCAGTTACTTTGGAGACATCAAGTTACGCTTTCAAACCATCCGCTTCACAACAGAGTGGCAGCTCATGAAGAAAGGCATCGTAGGGCGGAGGATCCCTCCTACGTTTTATTGTGAAGGACTTTGACCTTGCCTTTCTGTATGAAATGAGCTATACAAATAACGTTGCCTTGCCCTTGCCTACACCCACCCATTGTATGAAGGAGAGATAGCAAGGCAAGGCAAGGCAAGTTTATTTCTATAGCACAATTCAAACACAAGGCCACTCAAAGTGCTTTACAGGGGCAAGATTTGAATACATGAAACACATTAGACGTTTAAAAGCGAATGAAAAGAAGTAAAACATTTAAATTAAATAAAAAGTACAGGTTAAAATGGAAACAGAAAAGTAATTTTATAGCAGTGTCTCACACACACACACACACACACACACACAATCACGCACACACGCACGCACACACACACTCGCACACACACACAATCACGCACACACTCACGCACACACACACGCACACACACACTCGCACACACACACACACACACAATCACGCACACACGCACGCACACACACACTCGCACACACACACACACGCACACGCACACGCACACGCACACGCACACACACACACACACGCACACACACACAGTCCAACAGTCTGGGTAACACTTAATAAGGACACTGTTACCTTATTATAAAGTGCCACAGTATGTAAACTTAGCATATTTCATCCTTTACTTTGTCACTTGCCTTTTTAAAAGTACTAATTTAGTTGATTCTTAACGGTTAACTTTTCATTTTTACTGATAACTCTTTTATGTGTACATTTGCAGTTAGTTTACAAAACACATCTTCCCCACAAATAATTCCTGTTGAATAATTATATCATAAATCAATTAAAGCTAAATCATTTGGAGGAACCTTGAACCAAACTTTTGTTTGTTTGTTTATTCAGTTAGGAGAATAAACCTTAGAAAATGTTTACTTCTCTGACACACCCAAAGTTACACACTGCACCGGAAGCTCAAAAATGCAGAAAATGTAAATATGTTTGAGTAAATTCAGAGGGGATTTTCCTTGCGTAATAAAGTTTACTTACATCACATTTTATGCAATTTGTTCGTCAGATCTGTTCTGTGAAAAAATGAATATATATATATAATAATAATAATAATAATTAGGGTTAGGGTTAAAACTACTGACAACATTTCTGCCAAATTCCCCCAAAAATATTGTCAATAAGAGCATTTACATTAAGTAATGTAGAGATAAAGATTGAAGAAAAATCCAGACTGGTCTCTCAATTTTCTTCCGAGCTGTCTGTCTGACGTAATGTGATAACGGTTCAGTTTATCGTCCTGTTAGTTAGTACATGAAACTAAACACCACCGAATGAGACATTTTATCACAATGAATCCTGTAAATACATGTTGTTATTGATCACAGAGTTTTCGGGTTTTTTACCTTTTGCGTCGAGAGACTCAGACTGGAGATGGATTATCTGACACGAGTGTAAAGGTGAAAGTAAAGCCAGACCAGCAGAAACAGGCAGATAGCGGCAACACACACACACACACACACACACACACACACACACACACACACACACACACACACACACACACACACACACACACACACACACACACACACACACAATGGCGCCCCCTGCTGCTGTAAAGACGGTAGACCCCTTTAGAACACACCTTTTCATAGGAGTCTCTTCATTGAGTTTTAAAGGTGCAGTGTGTAATATGACATTATCAAGAAAGTTCTAGAAAGTTCTAGAATGCAACGCTCCCTGGGTGACCCCACCCCTTTAGAATAATAACAGAAGCTACAGTGGCCTTCAAGGACAAGAACAATTCTACATTTTAAACAATGCACCTGATGACATTCCAATTATGACACTTTCAAGATGGCGGCACTAGGCCTTGGTCCAAAATATGCAGAAATATGGACATATATGAGACCCTTTCTAAGGGAAAAAATAATAATTCAACATTTTTTTTCAGCTATTATGCACTAAATTAAATGTTTTTAATATATATATTTTTATATTTTTATTATTAAATGTACTTATATTATAATTACTTTCTACAAAATTTGCTAGGAAATAAAACCCAAAATTCTACACACTGCAGGTTTAAGCAAATGTATGAGCCTGTATATCCTATAGGCTAATATGAAATTTTATATATATTTTTGTATCTCCTTTTTATGCTTTATGATGAGTTATATGGACCTGTGTCTGCAATAAAGCTTTACTGTATTATCATGATGGAAACATATCAGGGGGGCCAGGGGTAAGAATAATAAATGATTAAGAGGTGGACGTTTTTTTTTCTTTTTCCAGGAGGCCTATGCACTTCAAGATTATAGTCAACCTTTTAATACATCAAACAGCTCACATGACCGTCTCAACAGAATGCACTGAGTAAAACATGAATTTGTGAATTTCGGAATTAAACCTGCAGTGTGTAGAATTTTGGGTTTTATTTCCTAGCAGATTTTGTAGAAAGTAATTATAATATCCATAAGTACATTTAATTTAGTGCATAATAGCTCAAAACATTTTTTTGAATTATTTATTTTTCCCTTAGAAAGGGTCTCATATATGTCCATATTTCTGCATATTTTGGACCAAGGCCTAGTGCCGCCATCTTGAAAGTGTCATAGTTGGAATGTCATCAGGTGCATTGTTTAAAATGTAGAATTGTTCTTGTCCTTGAAGGCCACTGTAGCTTCTGTTATTATTCTAAAGGGGTGGGGTTACCCAGGGAGCGTTGCATTCTAGAACTTTGTAGAACTTTCTTGATGATGTCATATTACACACTGCAGGTTTAAGGCCTTAGGAACATATTTGAAACATATAGGACTATTTCCTGTCATTCTAAATTCACTGAAAGGTTGAATCAATGTTTTATTCATATTCTACCCCTGGTTAATGTATATTTGTTCAATTTTTATTTGATCTTTCAAGCCTCTAATATTGTGTCTGTAGTAAAAAAAATATTATTGGGGCATTTTCGCCATGTTTTAAGAAGAACATGTTTCATGAATCAGACAATTAACGACACTAGTGTAATGCCCACAGACAGACAGACAGACAGACAGACAGACAGACAGACAGACGTTTCTTGCTTTATAAATAGATAGACAGACAGACAGACAGACAGACAGACAGCTAGATAGACAGATAGATAGATAGATAGATAGATAGATAGATAGATAGATAGATAGATAGATAGATAGATAGATAGATAGATAGATAGATAGATAGATAGATAGATAGATAGATAGATGTAATTCACTGTCCTTACCTGCGGGAGGCGATAGCGTTCATCAACACGAACACATCAGCCGCCATTTTCCCCCGGAGCGGAAGGAGGAAGAGCATCAGAGGGAAAACATTATTAAAGTCTTCAAGTCAAAATCCACAAAAATATAAATATTGGCGCGATGGAAGTGCCCGGGCCGGACAGCGACTGGAGGAGCCCGCAGTTCCGACAGAAAGTCGTCGCTCAGATGTGAGTTATTTAACCGCATCGTCTTTATTATTCAGAATAAATCACTGTTTGTGTTTGTTAGCATCACGAGCTAACCGTTAGCCAAACCGTTACCAGCGTCACCTCAATACCTGCTTTAAAACATCCTGTTATTTAAAGGGTCACTGTGTAGTTTCAGAGGAGGGGGGTTTGTTTACATTCACAGAGCCTGCAGTTAGTTTACTAAACATATTTTCTCTACATGTAATTCTTAGTATTGAATAATTCTATCATCATAAATCAAAATTATTCTGAGGAACCTGGAACCAAACGTGAGACTAGAATATGTTTGTAAACCAAACTGTGGGCCCTGCTGCTGTAAACAACAACAGTGAAACAGTAACTTTTCAGGAAGCTTTCTAACTTCAAACAGTGTTCCAGGGATCTACATTTTACTGTGGGGAAAGTTTGTTTATTCAGTTATGGAGAATATACCTTAGAAAATGTTTCACGTCTCTGACACACAGTTAGTGCACATTTAACATGTATTCATAATAAACAAAGTTAAAAAATGTCCAAAGAACAGGTCAGGGAACATGTTACGGAAGGATTGTTTCTACTCTTTGGTTCGGCGCAGTTAAAATACTAAACATTAATAAAGCAATGGACGTAAATATGACATTTTGTTATTAGCATTTTTAGCGGTTAACGTTGGTCAGTTGAATGTAGAGTTATGAGGAAAAATGAACATTTAACCCAACGATATTTATTTATCCAGTTATGTATATATATATATATATATATATATATATATATATATATATATATATATATATATATATATATATACATATTGTGCAGAAGCATGTTATACCGACATGTAGCACCTTGTAGTTTAGTTTATCTGAAGCTATAGTACTGACGTGATTCTTGTTGTTCTTTTTTTTTAAGATATTCTTTGGGCATTTTTTATGCTTTATTGATAGTGTAGAGACAGAGGTGAAATGGGGCAGAGAGGGGAGTGACATGCAGAGAACGACCGCGGGTGGGAATCGAACCCGGGTCCGCTGGGGGGGGGGAGAGGGGGCTAAAGGCGCCCCCGTGATTCCTGTTGTTCTGAGTTTGTACATTTCATGGTTGAATGCACTTAATGGAAGTCGCTTTGGATAAAAGCGTCAGCTAAATAAAATGTAATGTAATGTTTCCTTCCAGTGAAGAAGCGATGAGGAACGCAGGAACCGCTCACACCAAGTCCAGCAACGACATGGAGAACCACGTGTACGTCAAGGCCAAGTCCAGGGTGAGTCTCTACTAGGGCTGGCCCGAAGGCCATCTTTCAGGCTTCGAATATTCGTTGGTTTTTCCGAGCGAATATTCGTTTCAGAAAAACACACCATCAAAAACAACATAAAAAAAAAAAAAAAAAAATGTTAATAATCCCTATATACTCCCTGGAACCGATTTTGACAGTATCTGCATATTTTGTTGAAGATTTACGCGCTCGGAGGTGAAGTAATGGATGCGCTATGACACTTAGTGATGAAATATCCTCCTAAATGAGCAATACTACTACTACTACTACAATATTACTAACTTGTATATCCAAATATAAAATTATTTGATGACATTATATTGCAGTACTAGCTTCTTGCAAAAAAAAAATGTTGAAAAAAAAAATATATATATATAGAAAAAAAAACGAAGCTCCGAATACTAATTTAAGCTCTGAATACTAATTTTCCGAACGAGTATTCGAATATTTGAATAATTCGGGCCAGCCCTAGTCTCTACACAACCACTGTCCTTTAAAGCTGGGAGAGACACAGTTAGGGCCCTATGAAATCCGTTTTATTTTTTTCCAAATTCCGTTTTTTCCGTTTTAATCTCATGACTTCCGTTTTTTTACAGTTAACACTCATTTCGTCATCAGAACGAGTGTCTAATTATTGCGAACAAATAATATTCTAATAATTTAATCAGATATAAGGCTAAATTTAAAATACATCACAACATTGCACTGTTTTTTGTGTTTAAAAAAAACGAAAAAACAAATTTGTTGGGTAGGCTATAGGCAATAGGCTATAACAGAAAATAAAGCCATTCATTTTGTGCTTCAAGTGAAACATTAAATATCATTTTTACATAAATAATAAGGTCCTTATAAACTTTTCAAGAAGCTGGACTAGAGTGAATATTGGACAGGCTTTATAGGTCCATGGCTTTTACATGTGGGACCGTGGGACAGCGCTTCACCTAACAGCTGGCTGCAACACCAACCTACAGTCTATTGTGCGACGGAGACATATGGCGCTTTTCCACCGCATGGTATCACTCGACTACTACGACTCGCATTTTTGGCTTTTCCACCGCAATTTCATGGTACCTGGTACCACGTAGCGGCTCTTTTTGGTATCGCCGCTCTAGGGTCCAAGCGAGCTGAGCCGATGCTAAAGGTGACGTCGGAGACGGCCGGCCACTGATTGGCCAGAGACTATTGTCTGGCCAATCAGTGCAGAGACTACCGCCTTCATTCTGTTGTTTATTCTCCCCAACTCTCCGGGACTTTTGAGTGTATTTATTTACGCCGCGTGCAGCCTTCTCTGGCTCTCTTTCATTTGATTTGCATCACAGATCCGAATTTATTTTCCATATATTCGCTAAGCTCACCCAGTGTTGGTTGTTGGGGAAGTTACTTACATACGAGAGGAGACATGTAGGGCAGCTAGCAGCTAGGCTAAATAGTAGCCAGCTGGGACAGACATGATAGCGAGCGATTACATTACAAGCCTCGGACTAAACTGATTACCTCAATAAAATATTCAGGCTGAGACACGGCTTGCATTTGAAAACACGTATCCTGAAACAAGCACTAAACAGTCAACTTTATCATGCCCGTGTTTACGTGCATAGGGATGTACGTGACGCATCCCTACAGCTGACTGTGTGGCAGAGTCACACATCGGGACAACAACCATCCCTTTTAATGGCCCGTAGCAATATTCTTCTACTTCTTTTTGCAAACAGTTACAAGGGGGTATTTCTTAAACATTTTTCATCCGTGTTTTTGGCGGTTGGTTCAGTTAATAGTGCAACAACTGCTCGTAATTTCTGCTTTGCTACTTTGCTCCGGAGTAGACTTTCAGCCCCTTACGACGACCCCGCCCACGTTCAGCAGGTACTATTTGCGGTGGAAAACGACCCGTGCTGCTACCAAACCAAGTTGAGTCGAGTCGAGTCGAGTTGAGTCGAGTCGAGCTACATGTGCGGTGGAAAAGCGCCATTAGTTATCATTAGCATCAGCGTTAGCCGACATCACGGCAACAGCTGAATAATGTAACACATTACTACACAAGTTACACTACATGAAAACAACGGGCTGTAGACGCTAGAGTTATAATTGCGTGTAGGAAACATTGTTGAGACTGGAATTTCGTACCACAGCGGCCGTTCCATAATACAACACTCCCTTTAGCAATGGCTGAAGATAAGACCTCCCTGTGCTGTGTATCTGCGGGAGCGAGTGGCATTAATAACTTAAAAACAGTAAAGGTTTAACATGATTACGTGCTTTTAGATGCTTTAATCATATGCCGAATTTATAAACAGACCATGTTATTAACAATAAATTAAGTTATGTACATGTCAGAGTTACGTACATGGATACATTCATAAGTAAACATTGAATAGACAGATTTGTGAAGGGGGTTTGGCGCTGTGTGTTACATTAGCGATCCTGCAGCCAGGCTCTACTTTTCACGGCAGTAGTTTGGTCTTTAGATGTCGCCAAACCAAAACTCCTCCCTAGTTCTGCTTTAATTTCAACCGTGTTGTTTCCCTTTGCCTTGGAAAGTTAATTTCACCAAAATAATGGCGAATTCCGTGACATTCCGTGTTAAACAGTAGATTCCGTTTTTATTGCCCGATTCCGTGATTCCGTCCGTGTTTTCGTTATCGCGGAAATCATAGGGCCCTACACAGTCACACAATCACTGTCCTTTAAAGGTGCTGTAAGCGGAATGGTTCTTTTAGCTAACTTCCTGTCAGTTACTGCAGTTAGCGGTCCCCTCCCTCGTCCCTACGTCACCACATTAATGCACTGCGGTCTTCAAGCAGCGAGTTATCTAGCATCATCTCAGATCCATAAGTGTGATAAAACATGATAAAAACCATCAAAACAGACATTGGGAAGGATTTTTACCTGCTCCGCCATTGTAGGCGCATAAACATTCACCCATCTGTTGCTCTGGCGTGCACCGGCAGTGAGACCATGAGTGAGACGGGTGTCGGTTTGTCGCGTTCTCTCTTGTGATTGGCTATTAATTTCGTGATCCCCGAAAAGTTTTATTTGCCGATTCCATGCAGAGCAGCTGACTGAGAAATCGGCTTTATGAAACGCGCACATTATGTAAGTGATCACTGTATGAATAAAGAGCGATTTAACACTTATATTAACATAAATAAACCGCTTACTTCACCTTTAAGAACCTTTTTTGATTTTTACTTTTACAGTCAAGCCTGAAATGATTCAAACCCCAAACAGTTTGACTTAAAGTTACTTTTATTCAAATGTTTTATTTTTAGTTTTAATATATATTTTATTATATTGTTTTACTTATAGTGAGTGTTGTACTTTGAGAGCAAATGGTTAACCCAAGTCAAATTCCTTGTTTGTTTACTTTACCTGGAAAATAAAGCTAATTATTATTATATATATATATTTTTTTTAAGTAATTACTGAATTTGTTTTCTTAAGATAGTGCAAGTGTTTGTTTATGTGTGTTGTTAATAAAACAAAAAAACGACAATAAACATATTGTAAAAAGAAAAAAAAATCCATTCCTAGACGCTCTTAATGTGTTTTTTAATTTTTTTTTAATAATTTTTATTGGTGAGAAGCATGAATAAACAAATACAGCGCTCTATATACAGGTCACAGTTTTCACATAATTTTTGTATTCCCCACCTACCCCCCCCCCCCCCCCCCCCCCCTCCCTCTGAATATGTTTTAACGAGTCTAACAAGATGTTTTTCCCCCTTAGGAGGAGTATTTGTCACTGGTGGCGAGGCTGATCATTCATTTCAGAGACATTCGTAAGTAACATTTATCCCACCAAGACCTCAGAGTTATAAATTCCAAATACAAGTTTGAATTTCATATATATTCTAGATTCGTTACACATAAGATGAAGTATGTCAAGGCTTTTTTATTCTTTTAGTAAATTAAGTAATAAATAAAGTAACGACTTTGTCTCAGTAGAGCGGGTCGGCCGATGATCAAAGGGTTGGAGGTTCGATCCCCGCCCTGCCGCCTGTGTCATAGTTGTTGTGTCCTTGGGCAAGACACTTCACCCACCTTGCCTTGCGTGAATGTCGATAGTTAGCCTGCTGCTATCGGTGTATGAATGTGTGTGTGAATGGTAACGTGGGAAAGGAAAACAGGTCTCCCTTGATAAAGAGTCTTCGGTCTCAATGGGATTTACCTGTAGAAATAAAGGTTAAAAAAAAAAAAAAAGTAAAAATGGCTTGAAATATTTTTGCAGTGTGTGTTCATTCAGACGAAGCTACTCAAAACTTGTGTCTTTTTTTTTTACAGACAAGAAGACACTTGGCGGTCCAGGTACGTGGAACTTTGCTTTGGTTCCTCTTTTGGGTTTTCTTTGCTCTTTTCTGTCCTCTGCTGAATCTGCCAGTACTAGGGCTGTCACTTTCTCCCAAAATTAAGTTTGAACGAATGTAAAATGACCTGTAATTCGTTTGAATATATTCGAATATATATATATATATACAGCTCTGGAAAAAATTAAGGGACGTCTCCAAATGTTCAGTGTCTCTTGTTTTACTATTTATAGGCATATGTTTGAGTAGAATGAACATTTTGGTTTTATAATATCAACTACTGACAACATGTCTACCAAATTCACACAAAACAATAAAGTAATGTAGAGATAAAGATTTAAGAAAAATCCAGACTGGTCTCTGAATATTTTCCGGGGCTGTATATCGAACAGGAAATTACAGTTCCATTCATGAACTTCTTCAACGAACCTTCAAACAAATATTCAATTTTAGAAAAATCTAAAGTGACATTTCATTCCCTAGCCACTGCCAGACTCATGGTGATCAGGCTGTCAGCTGTGCATGTTGGAGCTGCGTTATATTGTCTGTTGAATGCCCTGACTAACCAGACAGACAGACAGACAGACAGACAGACAGACAGACAGACAGACAGACAGACAGACAGACAAACGAACAGACAGACTGGTGGAGCTGCGTAATATTGTCTGTTGTCTGTTCTTCTGTTGTTTTCCCTTTAATCTTATCCAACCTTAATGCTCTCCGTCCTGTCTCCCCACACTGTCTCTTTTTATGTTTCTTTGGACGGGATGTAACTGGTCGTTTTGTTGCTCTGTTACTTGTGACATAAAGTCTATCAGGGCTGTAACAATATGTGTATCGAACCGAGCATCGCGATACAGAGGGACAATATCCCGCATCGCAATGTGAAAAAACAAAATCGCAATTTAATTTTATTTAATTTTATTTTATTTAATTTTATTTAATTTTATTTTATTTTATTTTATTTTATTTTATTTTATTTTTTTTTATTTTATTTTTTTTTTTATTTTATTTTATTTTATTTTATTTTATTTTATTTTATTTTTACTTTTATTACTTTTATTTTATGTTTTTAGGCTTACGTTTTTGAGAACAGGTTTGGTGAAAGAAGCTGAAGTTTTTAAGCGTTTATTTGTTTTCTAACTTGAGTTTTGGTTTACAGCGCAGTTCAATATATTTATTTTTCAACAGTATTATTGTGTTAGAGAGAAGAGAGAGATGTTGCAGGCTATCTTTGCTTATTTATTTATTCATGTTGCTTAAATTGTTCTGTGTGTTCAAATCTGTTCAGGGTATTTGTTATTAAACTTTACATTAAGATAAATGCTTTTCAAATTCCAAAATTTGTTGTATGCCTGCCTATGTATCGAATCGTGGCTCAAAAAAACGTGGTACAAAATCGAATTGTGATTTTGTGTATTGTTACAGCCCTGAACGCTATTCTTTCATTCATTGATTCATTCTTCAGATCCGATGAATGCCCTCACTAACCTGACGGGGGTCGGAGGGGGTCTGGGTCCGCGGCCGGCCGGTCCCGTGGGGGGAATGGGGGCCATGGGGCAGATGCAGATAGGACAGCAGCATGCCATGGCAGGGGTGGCTGGGAACCCTGGAGCCAGTGAGTGTGTTTCCTACATGTGCTGTGTAGACGCCGGGGCCCTATGATTTCCGCGACAACGAAAACCCGGAACAGAATCACGGAATTGGGCAATAGTTTAGTTTGGTTATTTATTTTAACACACATTAACATTAATGGTGCAAGGAGGGAACAAAGCCCAATCAAATCAAATCAAATCAGTTTTATTTGTATAGCCGAAAATCACAAATACATTTGTCTCAGTGGGCTTTACATTCCATACAATATGATACAATATGACACCCTGCCCTTATCTATCTATCTATCTATCTATCCATCTATCCATCTATCCATCTATCCATCTATCCATCTATCCATCTATCCATCTATCCATCTATCCATCCATCCATCCATCCATCCATCCATCCATCCATCCATCCATCCATCCATCCATCCATCCATCCATCCATCCATCCATCCATCCATCCATCCATCCATCCATCCATCCATCCATCCATCCATCCATCCATCCATCCATCCATCCATCCATCCATCCATCCATCCATCCATCTGCCCTTACACCCTTAGCTCGGCTTAGAAAAAACTCCCAGTAAAAACCCTTTACCAGGATTAAAAAAAATTGAAGAAATCTCAGGGAGAGTCGATAGAGTAAGGGATCCCTCTCCCAGGACGGACATGCTGCAATAGATGTCACAAGTAGAGAAATATCACGAAGGAATAGGCTTGTAAAAGAGTTCCACCCCTATCAATAATCACAATCAAATCATATTTATAAGGCTATCAAATAAACTTCAGAAAATAAGGAGACAAAGTACATACTATAGATAATCAAAATAATCCAAATTAGATGGAAAAGGATGTGATAAATACATGTCTTAGATGTGATAAATACATGTCTTAGATGTGATAAATACATGTCTTAGATGTGATAAATACATGTCTTAGATGTGATAAATACATGTCTTAGATGTGATAAATACATGTCTTAGATGTGATAAATACATGTCTTAGATGTGATAAATACATGTCTTAGATGTGATAAATACATGTCTTAGATGTGATAAATACATGTCTTAGATGTGATAAATACATGTCTTAGATGTGATAAATACATGTCTTAGATAGAGGAAAAATGTGGGGCAATGAAATAGAAGCTGAAAATACTGTTTTTTTTTTTTAAAGATATTTTTTGGGGCATTTTTCTGCTTTATTGATAGTGCAGAGAGACAGAGTTCAAATGGGGCAGAGAGGGGAGTGACATGCAGAAAGAGGGGGGGGGGGGGGGGAGGGGGGGGGGGTGGGGGCGGGGGGCGGGGGGGGGGGGGGGCTTCCAAGGGGGGTGAGGGGGGGGGCCCTACCAACTGAGCTAAGGGCCCAATCGGGGGACCCGGGTCCGCCAACTGAGCTAAGGGCCCATGGGGGGGGGGACGCCCTACCAACTGAGCTAAGGGCCCATGGGGGGGGGGGGACGCCGTACCAACTGAGCTAAGGGCCCAAGGGGGGGGACGCCCTACCAACTGAGCTAAGGGCCCATGGGGGGGGACGCCCTACCAACTGAGCTAAGGGCCCATGGGGGGGGACGCCCTACCAGCTGAGCTAAGGGCGCCCCCCAAAGCTGAATATACTGTTAAACACGGAATGCCGCAGAATTTGATTAAAATGACGATATCGGGGAGAAGTGGAATGTTTTATCCAGGGGGAATCCTTAGCTAATGCCAGAACCTTCTCAACTGGCTCCTTTCTACCAAAGGAACAGCGACTCTACTCGTAGTCTCTCAGGATGACTGGGCTTCTCACTCTATCCCTGCGTTCCAATCCACATACTTCCCTACTATTTAGTACGCCATAAAAAGATTTAGGATGTCCCAATACATGCACGTCAATTGTAGTATGCTGAAAATACATAAATGCCCCCACCAACTCCAATAGCATTTTGGAGTATTCGTCTTTATTCTTGACATTTCTCGACATAATGAAAAAAAAAAAATCTTCCTTTCTCTCCTGTCTGTGGCTCTAAAACTCTTCTGTACTTTAGTATGTAGTGTAGTAAAAAGACTAAAACTCTTCTGTACTTTAGTATGTAGTGTAGTAAAAAGACTAAAACTCTTCTGTACTTTAGTATGTAGTGTAGTAAAAAGACTAAAACTCTTCTGTACTTTAGTATGTAGTGTAGTAAAAAGACTAAAACTCTTCTGTACTTTAGTATGTAGTGTAATAAAAAGACTAAAACTCTTCTGTACTTTAGTATGTAGTGTAATAAAAAGACTAAAACTCTTCTGTACTTTAGTATGTAGTGTAATAAAAAGAAAGAGTATGTGATTTGGAACGCAGGGCATCTCTTAATTAAGCAGACGAGATGCCAGCCACCCTCCTAAAAAAATATATTCTCAGCCTCTTGCACCAGCGATCTAGTTCTTTCAGTCATGACCCAACCTTCATGACCATAGGTTTAGGGTATGAACGAATACTGACCGGTAGATCCAGAGCTTTGCCTTTCCGACTCAGCTCTCTTTAAGCAAATGCAACCCTCCCCCGCTGCGTCCGATTCTCAGCCCATCTCAAAAATATAATTTAAAAAAACTGTATTCTGGGGAAAATAAAGCGGATTCCACAGGGCCCCGGGTGTCTGTTAGATGTAAATGCACGTCGGAGCTTTCGGTGAATGGTGGCTGGTGGCTGCGTCTAAACTGCCTATTTTGGTATCACACTTTGGTCTTATTTCTCTGTCTCTGCTTTGGCTTACTGTATGATTTTAAAGTCTGTGTTAGCTCTCCCTTTAGCCTTGTTCCGTAGGAGACTATGGCTATGTTCAAAAAGCCCTACTAACGTCCTCCCTCCTACATACTCCACATGTATATAATACATACTAAAAGCCCTACTAACGTCCTCCCTCCTACATACTCAACATGTATATAATACATACTAAAAGCCCTACTAACGTCCTCCCTCCTACATACTCCACATGTATATAATACATACTAAAAGCCCTACTAACGTCCTCCCTCCTACATACTCAACATATATATAATACATACTAAAAGCCCTACTAACGTCCTCCCTCCTATATACTCAACATATATATAATACATACTAAAAGCCCTACTAACGTCCTCCCTCCTACATACTCCACATGTATATACTACATACTAAAAGCCCTACTAACGTCCTCCCTCCTACATACTCCACATGTATATAATACATACTAAAAGCCCTACTAACGTCCTCCCTCCTACATACTCAACATATATATAATACATACTAAAAGCCCTACTAACGTCCTCCCTCCTACATACTCAACATGTATATTCAACATACTTTCTACTTCACCATCCATTGTGTATGCGAGGTTCGTCGACTAGGAAGAAGTATCCTATCGATAGTTAGTACTCATCCGGGCATTTTCTCGCGTACACAACCGTCACATGCTCAAATTGACTTCAAAATGAGTATGAGTAGGACGTTAGTTTGAGTAGGATGTTAGATGGGCTTTTAGTATGAGTAGGACGTTAGTATGATTAGGGCTTTTATTATGAGTAGGACATAAGTAGGTCTTTTAGTATGAGTAGGACGTCAGTTTGAGTAGGAGGTCAGTAGGGCTTTTAGTATGAGTAGGACGTTAGTAGGGCTTTTAGTATGAGTAGGACGTCAGTTTGAGTAGGAGGTCAGTAGGGCTTTTAGTATGAGTAGGTCTTTTAGTATGAGAAGGACGTTAGTAGGGCTTTTAGTATGAGTAGGACGTCAGTTTGAGTAGGAGGTCAGTAGGGCTTTTAGTATGAGTAGGTCTTTTAGTATGAGAAGGACGTTAGCAGAGCTTTTAGTATGAGTAGGACGTCAGTTTGAGTAGGAGGTCAGAAGGGCTTTCCTCACACAGCCCAGGTCAGCACATCATCTTCTTGTCGCTCCCCCTTCAGTAGGGGGGCCCGGCCAGAACCCCATGCAGCAGCTGACCCAGGCGCAGCAGCAGTCGCTTCAGTTCCAACAGTTTCAACAGCAGCAGCAGCAGCAGCAGCAGCAGCAGAATGCCGCCATACAGCAGCAGCAGCAGCAGCAGTTCCAGGTGAGTTTATACACTTTGGACTTTCTATGCACTTCACCCTGAGTGTAGATACGTATGAGCTGCTGGCCCGCTGCCGGATACAGGAATGTTTTAATTAATTTTAATTTCATTAAGTAATCTTGTCTGTCTGTCTGTCTGTCTATCCATCCGTCTGTCTGTCTGTCTGTCTGTCTGTCTGTCTGTCTGTCTATCCGTCCATCCATCCATCTGTCTGTCTGTCTGTCTGTCTGTCTGTCTGTCTATCCGTCCATCCATCTG
>CM049410.1:28805000-28810000 GCA_026929865.2 Hyperoplus lanceolatus
CTATTTGGGGCGATTCTGACCCACAATCCAGTGCGCACGTGAAGTGACGTCACATCGACGAAGCCTCCATATGAAAACAAACAGGGATGAGACGGATATAAAAGCAAGAGGCAAGATCAAGGAGCCATGTTATGATGAAATAAGAGAGAAAAGTATGACCCAAGTGTAGCATACTGCATCCTAACTAGATTCTGTTTATGGTCAGATGTAGTATGTAGAATAGAAGAAAGAAAGAGGAGGAGATTGGGAACGCAGGGTGTGTGTGTTTTGGCTGTTCTGACCATGTGACCTGCTTCTTCTTCAGGGGCAAACGGTTTCCTGCAGACTGTTCACAGAAACATGACGTCCAAACTGCTGCAGCTGCCGGACAAACACTCAGTCACCGAACTGCTCAACACATGGGCCCAAAGCGTCCGCCAGGCCTGTCTGTCTGCCGCATAGGACCTGTCTGTCTGCCTGTCTGTCTGCAGCATAGGACCCGCCTACTGTAGTGACATCACACACACGGACAGAGGGACACACACTGATACACACGGACCAAGTCACACACATGGGCCGAGTCTCATACACATACGAACAGAGATGCACACACTGGCTCACGGACACACATCACACACAAACTGACACACGGACAGTCTCACACACACACGCGCACAGTCTCTCACACACACACGCACACACACACGGACAGTCTCTCACACACACACACACACACACACACACAGTCTCACACACACACACGGACAGTCTCTCACACACACACACACACACACGGACAGTCTCTCACACACACACACACACACACACACACACACACACACACACACACACACACACACACTCTCACATCACACACACACACACACACACACGGACAGTCTCTCTCACACACACACACACACACACACACACAGTCTCTCACACACACACACACACACACACACACACACACAGTCTCTCACACACACACACACACACGCACGCACACACACACACACACACACACACACACACACACACACACACACACACACACGTGGACACTACAGTCTGCTATGATGGCAGACGCATATTTCATCATGAACCTTGTAAAAGAACAGTGGCTCCTGAACGCACCATGAACGTTGTGAAAGAACAGTGGCTCCTGAACGCACCATGACTGACGGCTTTGGACTCCTATATATATATCATGTGATCTCACCCCCCAATGGACTCTGGGTAAATAAGGACTTCAATATTTACTCCAAAAGGGAAAGGGACATTTCTCTCATTCGTTTCCCCTCCGCCTCCTGACTGAAACCACATGCTTTTATTATGAGTTTGGTTTGGTGTTCTACCACAGGGAGGCGCTGTGGTGTTCTAACACAGGGAGGCGCTGTGGTGTTCTACCACAGGGAGGCGCTGTGGTGTTCTACCACAGGGAGGCTGTGGTGTTCTACCACAGGGAGGCGCTGTGGTGTTCTACCACAGGGAGGCGCTGTGGTGTTCTAACACAGGGAGGCGCTGTGGTGTTCTACCACAGGGAGGCGCTGTGGTGTTCTACCACAGGGAGGCGCTGTGGTGTTCTACCACAGGGAGGCGCTGTCGCTGTAAAGAAAATATAAATGTATTTTTTTGCTATCATAAATAATAAAAACTTTTCTGTTCAACTTTTTTTACATCCAGATATCGGTGTCAGTCACTCTCTCTCTCTCCATCACTCTTCTCATCTCTCTCTCTGTCTCTCTCCATCTCTTTCTCTCTGTCTCCGACCATCTATCTCTCCCTGTCCATCTCTGTCTCTCTCTCCATCTCTTTCCATCTCTCCACATCTCTCTCTCTCTCTCCGTCACCGACCGTTGTCAATTATGGAATTTAAAAAAATTTAACAAACTATTCACAAATCGAATATGAATTATATACAGTCCTGACCTCACTTTATATCAGACTGTTCCCCTCCACCCAATACCTGTCTGCCTGCCTGTCTGCCTGCCTGTCTGTCCTGACCTCACTTTATATCGGACTGTTCCCCTCAACACCTCCATGGAGCAACAAGCTCATTTAAACTAAATGTAACAGAAGCTGTTGGTCTGATGTGGAAGGTTTGATGTGAAACTCTTCAAAAACAATCTGATACAAATCCTCTCCACAACCCAAAGCTGTGTGTGTTCAGACACGGTGACAAGGAGCGATGGAGGCTCGGCCCAGATCTTTAGGAGCAGGGAGAGCAGGCCGATAGATGGATGGATGGATAGATAGAAAGATAGATGGATAGATAGATAGATGGATAGATGGATAGATGGATAGATGGATAGATGGATAGATGGATAGATAGATAGATGGATAGGTAGATAGATAGATAGGTAGATGGATAGATAGATAGATATATAGATAGATGGATAGATGGATACATCGATCGATCGTTAGGAGCAGGGTGACAAACTGTCCAATAAGTGAAAAATGCCAAAAAAAAAAAAAATCTTTAAACAGTACAGTACTATCTAATACAGTTGAGATAAACATATTTTATTATCTTCAGACTAAACGATACAAAACTTTCAGATTAATTTCTACAAACAGTAAAAATGAAGATGGGTTAAAGCTGGGGTGGAGGATTTGGGGAGAAAATAGCAGTTGGGATAGAGATTCGAATCCAAATACCTCAACCGCTCCACTTGTTCTCTTTGGTCCCTCCCCTATGGTCCCTCCCTGACACGCTCTACACCAACAAAGTCGTGCCAAAAGTGAATGGACAGTCCCAACAGCCAATAATAACAGAGAATCGGAGCCTCGCTCTGATTGGTCAAAGTGCACAGCTCATGTTAACTTTGACCAATCAGAGATCACATACCCCAGCTTTAAGGGGTGGACACAGACATTTATGCACCGACGTGTTTGTGTCAACTCAATCATCTTTATTCCAGACAAAGGTCCATCAACAGTATAAAACATTTCTAAATAAAAAGGCGCTCCGGTGGTGTAGTGGATAGAGCGCGTACCTGCATCTCTCTCTCTCTCTCTCTCTCTCTCTCTCTCTCTCTCTCTCTCTCTCTCTCTCTCTCTCTCTCTCTCTCTCTCTCTCTCTCTCTCTCTCTCTCTCTCTCTCTCTCTCTCTCTCTCTCTCTCTCTCTCTCTCTCTCTCTCTCTCTCTCTCTCTCTCTCTCTCTCTCTCTCTCTCTCTCTCTCTCTCTCTCTCTCTCTCTCTCTCTCTCTCTCTCTCTCTCTCTCTCTCTCTCTCTCTCTCTCTCTCTCTCTCTCCCCCCCCCCCCCCCCCCCCCCCCCCCCCCCCCCCCCCCCCCCCCCCCCCCCCCCCCCCCCCATACCTCTTGAAAATGATAATAAAAAGTCTAAAGTCAGAAGCTGAGGGAGAACGCTCGGTAGGACAGGTTGGTGAAGACGTCAATGTGATCGCTGCTTCCTCCAACTGTCAGCACCTGAAAACACACACACACACACACACACACACACACACACACACACACACACACACACACACACACACACACACACACACACACACACACACACACACACACAGTTGATTTTAAAAGCTTCATAATCTGTTTTATGGTTAATTTTTCAAAAATAGAAACAAAAAAATCATGGCAAAATATGTTGGAATTATTAAAGCGGCTACGAGTAACATTTAAATATCTTTTAAACAGCCTCATGTTTCCTCTCATAATCATAAATGACCTTTAACAGCAAACCAGACCATCTGTGCAAAGAAAGACGTTTTTAAATAGTTTTTATTACTGCATTTGATCTGGTCTATGGTCACATATCCGTATTGGTCACAGATTTCAGCGTGGCACAGGAACGCGATTTGAGAAGCCTATCCCTCCAGGTGAGGGAAGGGGAGCGGGAGCTTTGTTTGAGACAGTTGTTTGTTCATAATGACTGATAACGGGGCTGAACCATCAAAGAAAAAAAAGAAAATGCAATGAAGAAAAGCTAAAAGGGAGAGTGATAGTCGGGCGGGAGGGCGTTGCCAAGCAACGTATACACAATTTCACGCAGCGAACCTAGACTGCAGTGTTTACTCCTAAATGAATGAGCGGTAGCCTACTAAAACAAAGTTTACTTTGCCTCACCAGCATCATCAGATGACCATTATTCATCTGAAATAGTCATTATTTACAACATAAACACATTACCTCATCGTGATCCATACTAACTAACTGCCATCTCTCGTTCATTCGCTTTGTGTGAGGACACGGGGACTCGTTCAGCTCCGTGAGAGGTGACAATGCATCAACTCATTGCAATCAGGTGTGTTTAGCACTTACTGCCATTAGTTGATGCTGTGTCACCCATAGACTCACAGGAGCCGAAAAGAGTCCGGTGCCCTCACACTTTCAACACACGGACACGCACCATATTGCTTCCTGATTATTTGACTCTTGCACTCCCTGCACGAGCTACGAAACAACTTCACGACAGCTGGCGTCGTAATAATACTACCGCTTTTGTTCAAAGGTGTCGCCAACGTGCCGACTTACTCGTAGTAGCTTTAATAATCTGCATTTTTTTTCGATCTATTTGAAAATCTGAGATATCCATATTAAAGATTGATTCATAACCTACTCTGGACCAGACCCTATGGCCCGCCCATAGCGACGGGTATGCTCTGGACATCGTGCCCATTCAAAAAGAGTAGGAAGGATTTTATATGTTTTTCAAAACACAAGAACGTGAATTCTGAGACAAGGGAGTGTGTGTGTGTCACCCTGTGCTTTTAGCTGTGTCAGTCTGTCTGTGTGTCTGTGTGTGTGTGTGTGTGTGTGTGTGTGTGTGTGTGTGTGTGTGTGTGTGTGTGTGTCTGTGTCTGTGTCTGTTTCTGTGTGTGTCTCACCCTGTGCTCTGTGTGTGTGTGTGTGTGTGTGTGTCTCACACCCGGTGCTCTGTGCTGCCTGTGTTGAGCTGCAGTGTGTGTGTGTGTGTCTGTTTGTTTCTGTGTGTGTGTGTGTGTGTGTGTGTGTGTCTCACCCTGTGCTCTGTGCTACCTGTGTGTGTGTGTG
>CM049410.1:28817500-28860000 GCA_026929865.2 Hyperoplus lanceolatus
CTGCCAATAATCTGAATTATCCTCCTGAGCGGAGAATTACAAATATTAATATTACATTTTGTACATTGAGCAGGCAAGTCTTATGGAGGCATCCATGTTTTTGGAATGTCATCAGGTGCATTGTTTAAAATGTAGAATTGTTCTTGTCCTTGAAGGCCACTGTAGCTTCTGTTATTATTCTAAAGGGGTGGGGTTACCCAGGGAGCGTTGCATTCTAGAACTTTGTAGAACTTTCTTGATGATGTCATATTACACACTGCACCTTTAAAGTCTGATCATCTTGAAGGAAAAACAAGTTCTAAATCTGATGTGATGATGTCACCCAGAGAGGGAATACTGAATTTATCAAGTTCATCCAACATTTCAAAATCAACATTTTGACTTTAAGCCCCTCTGTGCGTGTGTGTGTCTAGGTGTGTCTGTGAGTGAGTGAGAGAGTGAGTGAGTGAGTGAGTGAGTGAGTGAGACAGTGAGTGAGTGAGACAGTGAGTGAGTGAGACAGTGAGTGAGTGAGACAGTGAGTGAGACAGTGAGTGAGTGAGTGAGTGAGTGAGTGAGTGAGTGAGTGAGTGAGTGAGACAGTGAGACAGTGAGTGAGTGAGAGAGACAATGAGTGAGTGAGTGAGTGAGTGAGTGAGTGAGTGAGAGAGACAATGAGTGAGTGAGTGAGTGAGTGAGAGAGACAATGAGTGAGTGAGTGAGTGAGTGAGTGAGTGAGTGAGTGAGTGAGTGAGTGAGTGAGTGAGTGAGTGACTCTAACCTTCTTGATGATCTCGTTCCAGCTCCAGGCTCTGATCTCTCCGTTTCCTGAGCTGATGAGCTGAGAGTCAGAGGAGAGGAGAGAGAAGACCGGGCCCTCGTGAGCTACACACACACACACAGACAAACAGACAGACAGACAGACGCACAGACAGACACAAACACACACAGACAGACAGACGCACAGACAGACAGACACACACACACACACAAAGACACAAACACACACACAGACAGACAGACAGAGAGACAGACAGACGCACAGAAAGACACAAACACACACACACACACACACACACACACACACACACACACATATTTAATTTATTTCATTTTTCATACATATTCATATATACACCCTGAAACTGAACCAGCAGGTAGCAGCTCACACTTTAAAGGTGCAGTGTGTAATATGACATCAACAAGAAAGTTCTACAAAGTTCTAGAATGCAACGCTCCCTGGGTAACCCCACCCCTTTAGAATAATAACAGAAGCTACAGTGGCCTTCAAGGACAAGAACAATTCTACATTTTAAACAATGCACCTGATGACATTCCAACTATGACACTTTCAAGATGGCGGCACTAGGCCTTGGTCCAAAATATGCAGAAATATGGACATATATGAGACCCTTTCGAAGGGAAACATTTTTTTTCAGCTATTATGCACTAAATTAAATGTACCTGTGGATATTATAATTACTAGGAAATAAAACCCAAAAGTCTACACACAGCAGGTTTAAGTCCTATTTTTTAGCTAAGCATTTATATTCATGGAGAAACTGTGTTTTCATCTGGCCCCCTCTGCAACAGCCACGTCTCCCCCAAACTCCTTACAGTGACTGATGACCATCTCCATAAGGTAATACACTTACTATGGGGAAGGACTGTGTGTGTGTGTGTTTTGGAGATCAAAGATAATAAAATAATCTTTACTGACCGGTGAAGGTGAGAACAGGTTTCTGACTGAGCCGCGTGGCTTCTGGACTCAGAGCTGCAGACAAACTGACACACACACACACACACACACACACACACACACACACACACACACACACACACACACACACACACACACACACACACACACACACACACACACACACACACACACACACACACTTTATATACTCACTCACTGTGAATGAACCTACACACCATGTGTTTGAATGTGAGTTTGTGTCTGTCTGTCTGTCTGTCTGTCTGTCTGTCTGTCTGTCTGTGTGAGTATGTCTGTCTGTCTGTCTCTCTGTATATGTCTGTCTGTCTGTGTGAATATGCCTGTCTGTCTGCCTGTCTGTCTCACCTGAACACAGCGATCTCTCCGTAGTTGTTTCCAGCGGCGAGGAATCGACCGCAAGGCGAGAAACTCTGGGAGAAGACGGACATGTGGAGCAGCTACACACACACACACACACACACACACACACACACACACACACACACACACACACACACACACACACACACACACACACACACACACACACACACACACACACACACACACACACGTTGATTTATGATTATATAGCTTATTCTAACAACCCGAATAAACCATAGATATGTATGTGAAAATGTTACAAATTAGCAAGATTAGCGAAATTACTTTAATTTAGTAAAATTCTGAAGGGAGTTTGGTCTGACGTTCTCTGCCCACGAAGGGAAACATATAGGAAAAGGGGATTTAATAGCAGTGAAAACTATGTTTATTAACGAATTGTATCAGTTATTTAAAACCCGAATAGAGATTGTATGAAAGAAGACACATTTCAGACAATACTCCAAACGAAACAGTTAATCTAGCTGAAAACTAAAGCAGATTTGAATGAAATATGTGTCACACAAATGCTATAAAATCACTTGATTTAGAAGTAAAACAGCCTTTAAACGTATTTTATATAAATATAAAGGAGCCGAATGAACGAGGAGATCCTTATCAACTGAAAAATGTATTTAAATGTGTTCTGATGTGTGTGGTTTTTTAATAAATAAGGTAAAAAGGTTTTATTTGGTAACATTTCAAACGGGGTCTGGTTTTGAAGCGTTCTCTTTCTACAACAATCCTCAATAAACACGTGTAAATGAGGCTTAACTCGCCGCTTTATGGTGACGTGTGGCTGAGATCCTTATGTTTAGTTTATTACTTGTAAGAAAGTTCATAATTTTACCTCAACGGGTCCCATCCTGCAGGGACAAAGAGCGCGCGGACGATCCAACCTAAAACTGCAGCAGAGAAATAATACAGAACGAAACGGAAGGCGAGGACATATGACGTATTCAGGGGGACGTGGCAAGGGATTCTGGGATATGTAGGCTTGTGCACGATCAAGCGCTTTCACAGCTCTGGAAAAAAATTAAGAGACCTGTCTGGATCTTCATCTCTACATAACTTAATGGAAATGCTCACAATGACAATATGTTTGGCGGGAATTTGGAAGAAATGTTGTCAGTAGTTTGTAGAATAAAACCAAAATGTTCATTATATGAATTAGGTGTGTATTTGACTAAACCTTGTCTGTTTGCGTCTGTATATTTCTCCTATACAACCATCTTTAACGGACCTATTTTAAATATTAGTTTTTTTCAATACTCTGAACTAAACAACTCAACTTCTAAAGCACTTTCATCAACTAAACTTTCCATGATCATTCTCAGCACTATTCTGAAGGTTACTACAGAAGGATTTGTTCACATGTTGTTCACTGTCTGATTTATGAGACTATTTCTTTTCAAGAACAAAAACCTAAAATATATATATTTAGGCCTATAAAATGAACATAGGCTTATTCTGATCCCAAATCTGTTCTACACATGCCTACAGTAAGGTCTATGGAGATATGTCAGAGTCCATCCATCCATCTATCTATCTATCAATCTCTATCCATCTATCTATCTATCTATCTATCTATCTATCTATCTATCTATCTATCTATCTATCTATCTATCTATCTATCAATCTATCTATCTATCTATCTATCTATCTATCTATCTATCTATCTATCTATCTATCTATCTAGGCTACTGTTCAGTGTCATTTTCATTTTTTATCAACCTCACCTAGCCAGAATCGGCATGGTTAGGTTATTATGACCGATCAGCACCAAATTATTCTGCACCAAAATGGACCCCCGACACTAACGAGCCCCGGGAGATATAACGGGAGAGCCACAGAGCCTCCGTTACCGGTAACATGTTAAACCGAGGGAGGAATGTCACGTTAAAAAGGAAATCAAGTGGATCCCAGTTTAATTTAGCGTCAAGCAGAAATCAAGATAAACTAATAATGAGATATGAGACGCTTTGGACGCGGTACCGAGGTCCAACATGTGTCTCTGCAAACTGTCTATTAACCCCTGGCTCGCTCGTTAAACCGGATCGAGCTCTCTCTTCTTTCTCTGAAATTTTAATTCTGCGCATGATGACGCGCCGCGCCGCCCCTCTGCCGCGCGGCGCTTGACGCGGCCGCGGCAGGAAGTATGTTGATGAGGCGGCGCGGAGGAAAAAGACCCAAGAAGCAAAAGTCGGCGGTAGCTCAGAACGGGAGGAGGAAAGATAATTATAACTATGTCTAATCCGTGAAACCTGCTCTTTCTGCATCCCATCGCAGACCCGCGGTGGTTCCTGGCGCAGAGGCCGATTGAGGGGTAAGTGTGGAGCGCAAAACAGTCGGAAAAATGAGGTTTTCCTCTGAAAGGGGCCGCGCTGTTTGTCCCCATCTTTGTGTAGCTCGGGGCTAGCTTCGGGGTTAGCCGACATGCTAACCGCTACGGGATCTTGCGTCGGGGCTCCTCACCTACAGCGCGCGGGCAGGTGACTTGTGCACATGTTGCATTTTGTGGAAATCTGTTGGTTTTGTTTACAATTTATTTAAACTTCCATTCCATCCCATTTTCTTTCCACATCGCGGGTGGTTTGCTAACTAGCCAGGCGCTAATGCTAAAGTTAGCTCGGCCGTTTATCTTGCTGTTTTTTTACCTCAAATCCAATTAAAAAAATATCCATTCAATCCAAACATCCTAAATGCGACTCGCTCTTTATTATGAGCGCAGTTGGCTAGTAGCTAAATGCATCTGGCGGGGCTGTGGGGCGGCAGGCGGGCGGGCAGTTTGTATGGCGCGGCGCTAAAAGGAGCTAAAGGTTAGCCCGTTAGCATGGGGGAAAATGGCTCGCCACAGCTCGAGTCAGAGCCATTTTCCTTATGAAGAGGGGTTTGAGAGAGACGGTAGGTGTTGTCCCCGCGCTGCACACACGGTGAAGACACATCGGAACAGGCCTATGCTCTACAAACACCCCCACATCACCATTTTATCCTCTTCCCGCCCTTTGTTAACGGTCAGTGCATCGGGTTTTAGTTTTAACCATCTACGAGCCACCGTGTTAGCAGCTCATCTGCGGCCGGGGTTTGGGTCTCTCTAGCCGGGGTAAAATGTCCGCCATACCTCGCTGCGAAACGCTTCTGCTTTTGTCCCGACACGGTCTCGTCCCTGCTGGGCCAAGGTCAGGGAATCCTGCGGCGACTGCACAGTGCATTCACCATTTCACCGTCAAACCAGTGAAAAATAAAAATTAAATTACATTTTTTAGTTTTACTGGTATGGATTTAAATTCAGTTTCACCGGCTGCGCGTGGATGTTTGTGTTGGGGGGGGGGGGATTGAAAGGGGGAGAGGGGATGCTGTTTCGGGTATAAAGATGGTTTTCACATAATATATCATTCTATTCATTGGCGTTTTTAAGCATATATTACATCTGGTCGCCTTACTGAGTATAGATTGAAGAATGAGTTGAACGCAAATGAAATGTTGCCGTGTAAACATGTATGCAATGTAAACAAATAAAGTTCAGTTGTTTGCTTGGTTTGTTTACATTAGACAGAGAAAGAAATAGGAGCGTTTCGATTGGCTGCGTGTTTGTCAATGAGATGATATCATTTGGTTAAAACATTTCCACCTGTTTTATGTGAATCACATTTTTTTTAAATTATTTTTTTATTCACAAATAACCGAACTAGATCTGAAATGATTTATTTTTAAAACAATCCAATAAATACTATGATATATAATGTGAAAACTTGTGAAAAAAATAATATACACATATTAGTATTATCATACAATCCACTGCAGTGACTGGTGTTTGTGCTAACACAAGAAAACATCTTTTGAACAGTTCAATACCGTTGAGACCATTGTGTAGGAAAAGGATGATGAGCATTTAATTAATTTAAAGGTAATAAGGCCTTAATACGTTATTAATGTCTCCATTCAGTCTTTTAAAAGTAAATATGCTCAAATGTGAAGAGAACGATTTTTTTCTTCTTTGCATAGATAGTTTGCAAATTATTGATTGATTGATTGATTGATTGATTCAATTTATTTCAGACATATCAACATTTACAAAACAAAATTAAAACAAATAACATATTGAATTGATATGCCTGAAAAGGAGCAGGAAGAAGTATACACTTATTTAATCCTAACCCTTTTCCACAACTCAATAATTTATATTTATATTAGCTTCCTGTGTTCCTTATAATCTCTTTTACAAATCTATACAATTTATTATACTATATTTGATATTTTATTTATGATATTTACAATCCATACATATATACAACTCCATATATCTATATCCAATAACTATCAGCATGGTATGACTTGATTTAAAGTGACAGAACAAATATATAATTCGTCTTTTTAGTCGTGTTTTTAAAATGGCGTGAAATAAACGACAATATGGATAAAAATAGAAATCTGTTTTTTAACATTTCAAGTGGATTTTCTTCCTTTTTCTCAGAGAAGTCTCAAGCCACAAGTATCTGATGTGCTTTTTCTATACTGCTCTGTTCATGTGAAATTAATCTTAAAGGTGCAGTGTGTAATATGACATCATCAAGAAAGTTCTACAAAGTTCTAGAATGCAACGCTCCCTGGGTAACCCCACCCCTTTAGAATAATAACAGAAGCTACAGTGGCCTTCAAGGACAAGAACAATTCTAAATTTTAAACAATGCACCAGATGACATTCCAACTATGACACTTTAAAGATGGCGGCACTAGGCCTTGGTCCAAAATATGCAGAAATATGGACATATATGAGACCCTTTCTGAGGGGAAAAAAAAATAATTCAAAATTTTTTTTCAGCTATTATGCACTAAATTAAATATATTATAATTACTTTCTACAAAATCTGCTAGGAAATAAAACCCAAAATTCTACACACTGCAGCTTTAACATTTTATTAAAAATGCCTTCTTTATAAGAATTCTGAAATCTATGAACTAGTGGTCGATTAATATGTGTTTCTAAATTGTTTTTATTTGATAAATACAAACATTTATTCAAACAATTAACTTAAATTAACATTTATTTAAAAAAAGATACAAAAAAACTATAAGATGAAAACTGGTCATTGTCTATGTCCGTTCTCCTTCCCTGGTGATGGCTGTAACATATTTTCCTTCCCTGGTGATGGCTGTAACATAATCCATAAGGGACTTTTATGTCTGTCCAGTCATGTGGATCATTAAACAAAAAAAAAGAATCCAATGTTTTTTTGGTTTTGATATAATAATAATAATAATAATAATAATAATAATAAAAAGGCGCTAAGATTGCTCCCCAGCAGCCACACATGGCGATGCTGCCTGTAGTGTATGCAGACTCTATCTATCTATCTATCTATCTATCTATCTATCTATCTATCTATCTATCTATCTATCTATCTATCTATCTATCTATCTATCTATCTATCTATCTATCTATCTATCTATCTATCTATCTATCTATCTATCTATCTATCCAATATTTGAAATGTCTGCATTAATGTAAAATAAGCAAACTACATAACTATTTAGGGGAGATACTGAAATGTTGCAATTAGAGCTGTTAGAATGTTGTTGTGTGTTTTGTTTTGTGGTTTAATGTCAGAAAATAAACATGACTACAATTTTGTAAACGTTTTTTATTAACTTTTTAGACTTTATTGTCGGGTCATATATCTGATGAGTTATTTTTACATTTACATCATCCTACGAACAATTTTATTTTTTTATAAATGTAAACAATATAAATAAATGAATAAGTAAATAAATTATCTTTGACATGTATCCAAATATTTATCAAATTTTTTTCCATATATTTTTGATTATTTTGGTATTTCTGTACCGTGTCTCCTTCATTTCTAGAGTTTATTTGTTAGCCTGAATATGATTTCATTGTGATTATTGACAGGGGTGGAACTCTGTACAAACCCATTGGGCTTCGTTCCCTCCTTGCACCATTAATTGTTAATGTGTGCTAAATAAATAAAATAAAATAATAAATATATATATATATTAACTTTTAATAAAAAATATAATTAACACAGATTAATTGATGCTGGAAAAAAAAAACATTTATTGTCTTTGGAAATTCACTCGTTCAATCAGTTTCATGTCCGTCGATGTTTGAGTCTCTGAACCAATTTATTATTAACGTTTATAACAGCCAGTGATCACAGGCCGTTTATTGATCCGCTGCAGGAAGACGACATTATGGATTCAGCAGCTGTTTGCGTTTGATATGAATAAATAAATAAAGTCTAAACGGGACTTTAAGGGAATGGTTAATGAATAAATGAAGGCGTCTTTTAAAAATGAGAACACCATTTATTTAATATCCTCCTTACCTTTGTTTAATTGAGGTAAAAATTCATGAAAATACCCTGATATAAATTTGAGATCCTAATCGGCCCCACTCCTACCCTGTGTTCCATATCCCATACTTCTATACTATTTAGTATGCCTATTTAGGAAGTCCCAATACATGCACGTCAATTGTAGTATGCTGAAAATACATAAATGCCCCACTAACCCCAATAGCATTTTGGAGTATTTGTCTTTATTCTTGACATTTCTCGACATAATGAAGAAAAAAAAATCTTCCTTATCTGATTCATTTTCTCTCCTGTCTGTGGGCCTAAAACTCTTCTGTCCTTTAGTATGTAGTGTAGTAAAAAGAGAAAGTATGCGGGGCGCCCTTAGCTCAGTTGGTAGGGCGTCCCCCCCATGGGCCTCGGCCAGGAGCGGACCCGGGTTTGATTCCAGCCTGCGGTCGTTCTCTGCATGTCACTCCCCTCTCTGCCCCATTTCAACTCTGTCTCTACACTAGGGATGTAACAATATACTGCAAAACGGTCGTTCGCGATATGAAAAGGCCACGAATGTCAACCGTACGTTTTTTCTTGTTATACCGTGTCACGGTATTGAGGCGAGCGTGCACGGTAAATGCGCTCCATCATTGTGGAGAGTCTGGTAAGCAACGTTGTCATAAACGTAGCACTCAATCTAACACTGTATGGGTCACACCAACACTCAATCTAACACTGTATGGGTCACACCACTGTATGGGTCACACCAACACTCAATCTCACACTGTATGGGTCACACCAACACTCAATCTAACACTGTATGGGTCACACCAACACTCAATCTAACACTGTGTGGGTCACACCAACACTCAATCTAACACTGTATGGGTCACACCAACACTCAATCTAACACTGTATGGGCCACACCAACATTGGAAACCAAACAATAACACATTGACACAACATCTTATCACTGAAACATGACTTCTAACTTTAAACTGAACAGTCACGTCTCACGTGGGCCGTTGTTTACACTACGCAGAGCAACGCGTGCAGCTTCACCACATTGAGTCACGCAGCAGCAAAGAAGAAGAGAGAGAAAGAGAAAAGGGAGAGATATAGAGAAAAAGATTGGCATAGTAGTAGCTTACCAGACTGAAGAGAAAGTTGCTCGCGGGTGAGTTATATCATTATGAATCCAGGTGAACGTGAGGAAATGAAATACAAAAAAAAAAAAAAAAAAAATCCACCGTGACCGCGCGTTAAATCCCAGGTAAAGTCGGCGAACTTCGGTGAAAGGCAGATGAAGGAGATTTTGTCCAAAGATCCTTTATATGTTCATCACAACTTCACGTGAACTAGCATAGGAACTCAGCTATATGAGCTATACCGGTGTTGTGCCTGAAGCTGTGACCTGCTAGAATATCACACATTCTGGCAGGTCACAGCTTTCGGCGTAACACCGGCATGTTGCGCAATACAATGGAATCCCTAGTTGGTCAAATTTAGGTGACACTACTGTCAAGCATAGGTGACGTTGTGAAAGTGTGAGGAAGGGAGGAGGGAGAGGAGTGCACTGCAAAAACGTTGATTTTGATACTGCAGTTTTAATTAATAACAAATAAAAATCATAAATTAATATTTTACTGAGTTCATTGTGCCTGTCATAATGTAGGCCTATTAAGGTAAAAGCATGGCTTGCAAAAATAGTGTTGAATAAAATAGAGTTGATAAGCAAGACATGGGAAAATTATCACACTATTGTTAAACTATTTTATTTTATGCATAAATACTTTTACAGTTACAGACAAGTGCCTAAAGTTTAGATTTAAAATTCCTATTTAATTTTAAAATTATAGGTGTAATGCTTCTTTAAAAACAGCAGTAGAGAAGCAGTGTCTTTGTTTTGGTAATACATTGTTTAATCTCTTCATAATAAGATATAAACATTTGAATTATTTGTTTGTGTTTTATTTAAATCAGCGGTACAACATTTCATTTGAGGGGGTAGAAATTAATTCTGCGCTTAATATCGTATCGTGATATCAATTGCAATATCGTATCATACTCAAAATTTCATATCGTTACATACCTACTCTACACTGTCAATAAAGCATAAAAATGCCAAAGAAAAATATCTTAAAAAAAAAAAAAAAAAGAGAAAGTATGGGATTTGGAACACAGGGCTACTCCTTCCTGAAAGTCATTGGATAAACGTATGTGAAAGTGATTTAAGATCGTGGTGAGTTTTAATGAGTGTCAGATTTGGAACAGATTAAAATGGTTCCCCGCTGTAATCTGCCATAGATTAGAGATTCCAGATGATCCTGTTAAACCTGCCATTGGCTGTAATAAACTGTGGTCGTTAAGGAGATATTGATTTGATTACTGGCTGTGATGACATTGACACCGTTTAAGGCCCCACAGACCCCCTGCTTTTATTAAAGTATCCACAGTAATAATAATTTCAGAGCCATTTTTTATTTTATTTTTCCTTAAAATCCCTTTTTTTTTAGACATTTTTTTGGCATTTTTATGCTTTATTGATAGTGTAGAGACAGAGGTGAAATGGGGCAGAGAGGGGAGTGACATGCAGAGAACGACCGCGGGCTGGAATCGAACCCGGGTCCGCTGCTGGCCGAGGCCCATGGGGGGGACGCCCTACCAACTGAGCTAAGGGGCCCCCTAAAATAATTTTTTTACTGAAGGATATTCTGTTTATTTTTTTCACAGTAAATTTCCCTGTTAAAAAAATACATATAAAGATGAAGACACTGACTCAATTCAAGAAAAAATATTGTATTCCCCTATTTGTGGCAAACACTGCAATTTAAGTGGAAGTTGTTAAGTTAATTTCCACTTTTTGGGCATCATAAAATTGCTCTTTCCAATTTATAAAGTGTTTTTTCTTTATAAAAAATACTTAAACGGTCCTGTACCCTTCACCTCTAAAGTCTTACTTAAGGAGTCAACGTTTGAATCGTTTGTAGTGTGAAATTTCATCTGGGCTACATTCAATGATTGTAACCATTACCTGTTCATCTAGTTTTTCAATTAGTCACTGTGAAAAATCCCAATTTCCACTTTGATACTTTTAAGATATTCAGTTAATATCCAACATTTGAAACATAGGAACCTCGAGAATGGTTGGACATTTTTGCTTGAAAACAAAAATTAAATCTGATAATTACTTTTAGGTATCTTTCTTACTTGATAGTTTGAGGATTTTAAGATTTTAGTCAGAATCTCATATTTGGTCAGAAGAACCAGGTTGATTATCACTTGAAGTAACCCTTATTTTTTTCTTTTTGTCTCCATAGTGATTCCTCATTGGCCGGTGTGACCCCCCCAGGCCCCCCCCACCTCCCAGGGTGGGCCCTGATTGGCTAGACCTTCACTCTAGGGGAGAAAATGGCTGCCCCCCACTGAAGAGCTAAGCCACACTGTTTCCTCCTCCAATTCCTTAACGTCACTGTTCATTTCTGTGTATTCATGAACCGCGAACCCCCCCCACCGTTTTGCTCTAGAGTACTATGGCAATGCATGATATGAGTCGTGCCAAGGGTTTCCCCTGTAAAGAATGTGATATGGTTTGCCCGAGTACTCCAAGCCTTCTAGAACATATGAAAGCACATTATCAGCAAGAAGAAAACGGACGTTTTGAGTGTGAACAGTGTGGCCGAATTTACAAACACGCAGCTAGCCTTGCCAATCATAAGAAATCTCACGAAGTGGGTTCATTCCAGTGCCCTGTTTGCACGCGTACGCTGCCAAACGCAGTAGCTTTGAAGAACCATCTCCGTATCCATACTTTGTCCCCTAGTAGTGCACACACAGAGGAAGAGAGCGAAGAGGTAGCCGAGGAAGGCGGCCACGAGGAGAGGGAGTACACCCAAGACCTCTCAGACGGGTTTGGGCGCACACATCTGAACAACAGTGGAATAGGCCATACTGTCCTCCACAGCCACCAGTCAGAGGACCACGGGAAAAAAAACTCAGAAACCGAGGACGGTTGGGACAGGCCGTTTAAGTGTGATCAGTGCGAAAGAACCTACCGGCACCACGGTAGCTTGGTGAATCACAAGAAGTGTCACCAGCAAGGAACATTTAAGTGCTCTGTGTGTTTTAAACAATTTAGCAACCTGGCTGGCCTAAACAGCCACGAGAGAACTCACTCGAAGTTCAAGACGCCTGGTGCATCCATGGTGAGCAGCAGCAGCAGCAGCCTCCATAACTCGGAGCGCAGCAGCGGCACATCCCAGAGCGACGGAGCCTCCTGCTTCTGCCACCTGTGCCAGATATCGCTGCCGTCTAAAGCAGACTTCCAGGAGCACGTCCTGATGCACAACTCCCAGCTGCCCCGTGGTTTCTCCGGCATCATGCCCCACAATCTGAACACCATCCGATCCCCGGCATACACGCCAGCCCTGGGGGACCCTCTGCCGCTGCCACCGCTGCCAGGAGACAAAAGGGGTCCCTATGACCCCATAATGGGCCCTGCAGTCAACAATCCCATCTACACATGCGCATACTGTGGCGCAGGACACCCAGACCTGGAGACCCTGAAAGTCCACTATCTGACCCATGACCCCCACCCCCACGGCCAGGAAAGCTCCATCCTGAACTCTGACACCCTGAGTTCTGGATCTCAGGGCTCCGTGTCTTCTCCCTCCGGAGGCCGAGTGCCGCAGGCCAATTCACCAGACGATGGAGAGCGGCGCTTCAAGTGCGGGGAATGTGGCAAAAGCTACCGGCATGCAGGAAGCCTGGTCAACCACAAACGCTGCCATCAGACAGGCCAGTACCAGTGCACCATCTGCTGTAAGCAATACCCTCACCTGGCAGCTCTACACAGCCACCTGCGAAGCCACAAGGGGCGTGGCTCCAACCAGGGGATTAATGACAGCAGTGACTGGCTATCTCCAGAGCCGCTAACTCTGGACTCCCAGCAGAGCTACGTCCAGGAGGGCAGTGGTGCCACCACTCCAGTCTCCCTGTCAGGAACTCTCAGCGATGCTGCCCACTTTGTACAAGATGGTGGCCACAGCAGTGGATTGGACTCTCTAGAGTTCCACGATCGCTTTGATGGCAGCTCTCTTTCCCAGAGTAACTCTGCTCACCGTCAGGCCGACAGACACGTTTGTGCCGACTGCGGTGAAATGTATGGAGATGTATCCGGCATCAAGTCCCATCTTTGTCCCCGCCGCGGGCAGCAGCCACAGCAGCAGGGCAACATGTCCAATGGTTTCATGGGGAACATGAACTACCACGGCTCCACTGGAACCTCGTTGCCTGCCGGGAGCTCCAGCAGCTTAAAGGAAGGCAGCAGCAGCAGCCAACGGCAATACTCCCAGAGCGGAGGCAAGAGGATGGGAAGCAAGGACGATGACGACGATGGAGAAGTGTATCAGTGCTCAGTGTGTGGAAACCACTACGCCAGCCTCAGGGCCCTCAGGAGCCATCTGCGTAGCCACGCCAACAACCCAACAGGAGCAGGACCTTCTAACCTGGAGCAAGAGTGGAGGATGATCTGCTCCACCTGTGGCCAGAGCTTCTCCAGGAAGCAAGACCTCCTGAACCATCAGTTGGTCCATGGCCCCGCAAGGCCAGACGGCCAGGAGCAGGGTATTGGTGTACCCTCAGCTAATGGCAATGACAAGATGGACGGACGCAACCACATCTGTGTTGACTGTGGCATGTTCTTTGCTGACCGCCACCATCTAATCACCCACTTGTGCCCCGGTAAGAATCGCGGCAGCTCCCTGGGCAAGCAGGGCATCAATGGAGCCAAAGGGATGTCTGGGGGAGAAGGTGTATCAGGTGGGGTCGCTGGAGGAAGCCGTGACGGCGATGGACGTAGATCTATGGGAGACCAAAGTGAGAAGCCCCACAAGTGCGACCAATGTGGACGGGGATACAGACACCCCTGCTCACTCCTGAACCACAAGAAGTCCCATAAGACTGGCGTGTTCCGCTGCTTGGTGTGCCAGAAACGCTACTACAATCTGCTGGCTCTCAAGAATCACCAGAGGACCCACTTTGATCTAAAGAGGTAAGTCCCTGATCTTATATTATATATATTTATTTTAATTGGGCAGATATTTTTAGGTTTAGAAATAATAACTAAATCCAGATGGCTAGTCCGCGGAATCTTGATACTTACACTGTAAGGAAGGACAACTGCTGCATCACTTTGCGTTTAGAAGGCTAGTTAAGCTAATGAATGGATAACATTTTAGGCATGTGTTGTTTGACTTAGTTAATGTTCATTGAACATTGATTTGTGGATTCCATCCTTATTAAGAATTTGACTGCAGGCCCAAGGCATACATTAATAGTCCGTAGCTATTCCGATACTGGTTTACGTTAATAAACTTACAACTATTCAAATAAATTCTATTCTAGTATTTATTTAAATATTTCTTCATCTCTGCCCAATTCTGCTGCAGGCACAAGTGTGAAGAATGCGGCAAAGCTTTCAAGATCCAAAAGCAGTTGATCAACCACCTCCGTCTGCACGAGGAGCATCGGGCCAAAGGTCTTGTTCGTGCCAACCCCAACGGTTCCCGTTTCCAGCAGGCGGGCACATCTCAAATGCAGTCTATGAGAGGAGAGTCATCAAAGGGCCAAGGAATGGGTGTCAAATACAGCCAACAAGGGTTCAAAAAGCCCTACTCTTCAGCGGGAACTTCCAGGCCCCAGAAGTTTGACCCAAATGAAACCGGACGAAGGCCTTTTAATTGTGACGAATGTGGAAAGTCGTACCGCCACGCAGGCAGTCTGGCCAATCATAAGAACCTTCATAAAATTGGGGAGTACCACTGCAATGTTTGCAACTCCACATACCCCAATAGGCTGGCAATGAAAAACCACTTGCGTCTCCACTTCGCCCAGAAGAAGCACAATTGCCAGGAGTGCGGCAAAGGCTTCCGCACCCAGAGGCAGCTATCTACCCACACTACAGCCGGCCTGTGCAAAGGCCCGCAGGGTCCAGGGGCTCAGATGGATTTTGAGTGCGATGGCTGTTGTGAAGGCTATGCCACGGCTGATGAGCTTGCAGCACACGACTGCCCAGCTCAGCACCTGCCTTCATCCTCCTCTGCCAACAGCTCCGCAAACATCAGTATGGAGAGGAGCTCTGTGGACCTGGACTCCGACGAGAGACCCTACGCCTGCGACCTGTGCAGCTGCGCCTACAAACACGCAAGCTCCTTGTTGAACCACAAGCACACCCACAAGACAGGCAACTTCCGGTGCAACTTCTGTGACAAGCCCTACACCAACTACATGGCGCTACGCAACCACATGCGCATCCACACTCAGCGGAAGAAGCACATCTGCCACACGTGCGGGAAGGCTTTCCGACTGGCCCGGTTCCTGCGCAACCACGCGAAGGTCCATGAGGAGGGTGCCACCCCCTTTGGCTGCCCCACCTGTGGGAAGAGTTTCCAGGGGAGATCTGGTCTGGCCAGGCACCGCTGCGGGGACAACCAGGTAGGCATGGATGTGAGGAGAAAGCCCGGTGGACCCCCAGGAGAGGGCGAAGAGTGTCGGTACACGTGAGTTCCGTCAGTTGTTTGTGAATCTTCGAAGTTGAAAAGGAAATAGTGAAGATAAATTTAGATCTCTACATGTCTATTACAGGTATATGATCTCCAATCCGGCTTCCTTGGGACCATACGCGTGCCGGAATTCGGATTTTTCTGAAGTTTGGACAAATTGAATTAGTGGAGAGACCAGATAAGTCAACCCTGTTTGCTTTCAGTTAGCATATCACACACTTTAGAGTTTTTCCAGGTTACTTACAATCAATTCTTTCATGTCTAGATGTATTGTATCATGCTTTGTTTTCTTAGCAAACTTTGACACAGATCTGAAGTTTAAAGTATTGATGTTGTGTGTTCCCTGCTCTTGTTATGATTTTGATTGTAGTCTTTTATTTTGTTTGTGTTTGTTTCCTTTAAGTAGTATCATGATTCTGGACAGTTATTAGACTAGAAAATGCAGTCATATGATGGCGCTCTTGCTTAATTTGATATCTTGGCAAAGGGAAGATTCAGACGTATTTGGAGCTGGCTGCACTGCACATGTCTAGGGTTTGTGATTCTTTACTACTAGTAGCTGCAAGATACTACATTCTGACATCGTAGAGGTTTTTTTTGGCTGTTTAACGGATTCTTCTTTACATTCAGAATTTAGTATTAGTCACAAAAAGAAGTCGATTACAGAAGGTCTTTGAAATTGTTCTCAGATATTGAAAGAAGCTGTTTGAAGCAAGTGTCCATTTGTGCAGTGCAGGGAGCGGCATATACCTCCCAGTTCCCTACATGAATCCCAGTTGTTTGTCCATAGTTTGTCCCATGTCCCTTTCTTCGTCACCCAGCAGTCCTTTCCCCCATGACTTAAGTAGGAATCGTTACTTTAAATGGTACACCACTTTGTAGTAGACTGCTTTAAAAGCTTTAAGCCGGATTTCAGATCATATACCTGTATGTGTCGTTAAAATACTTCAATAATTGTTAAGAAAAAGTGGTAACCAGTAAGATATTAACTAAAACATTGAAAACAAATTGCCATCTTCTGATACTAATCTCCCCCTTTCTTTCCTTCTGCCCTCATTCCCCTCCCCTTGTTTTTCCTTGTTTGTCTCTGCACAGATGTGATCAATGCGGTCGCTCCTACCGACATGCCAGCTCCCTCCTCAACCACAAGAACACCCACACCGTCGGCATCTACCACTGCGCCGTGTGCCTCAAGACCTACTCCAACCTGCTTGCCCTGAAGAACCATCGCCGAATCCACTCCGAGACACGGCGACACCGTTGCCACGACTGCGGCAAGGCCTTCCGTGTTTCCTCCCAGCTTTACAACCACAGACGCGTCCACCAGAAGCAACGGGAGCTGACGTGTCGGTCCTGCCAACGATCCTTCCCTACGCAGGCCAGTTTCAGGCTCCACATGGAAATCACCCACGGCCAGACTCCACAGCCCCGCCAGCCCAGACCCCAGCAGCCCCGACCGGGGGGCTCCCAGGAGCTGGGCTGGGGGTCCGGCCTGGACCTCACCTTGATGCAGGAGCAAGGACTCAACCCCGGTGGAAAATCCCGCAGCCGCGGTCAGGCCAAGTCCCACGTCTGCGACCAGTGTGGCCGGGCTTACCACCACGCCAGCTCCCTGCTTAACCACAAGAACAGCCACAAGACCGGGACCTACTTCTGCAACTCTTGCCAGAAAGAGTTCCCCAACCTGATGTCTCTCAAGAACCACAGACGCATCCACACCGAACCCAAGCGCTACCAGTGCCCCGACTGTGGGAAGTCTTTCCGCGTCTCCACACAGCTCATCTGTCACCGTCGCATCCACACCAAGGAGAAGCCCTTCTCCTGCCAGCAGTGTGACAAACGCTTCTCCTCCAAGTCCAACCTGAGACACCACATGAAGGTTCACTGGAGCGGCTCAGCGGCGCCCCCTTCCATGGCCATGGGTGCGCCCAACTTCCTGGGTATGCCCGGCGGAGCCTTCATATAAGCTATGGGGGGGTGTGAGGGAGGGCTGGGGCTGGGGGGAGCGAGTCACATGCCAAGGTTTTTCTGGTGGTGCCAAAACATAGCTCTTCCTCCTACTCACCCTCCTCTTGCTCATTTTCCATGTGTGGCTGCAGTGTTTGGTTGTGTGTGTGTGTGTGTGTGTGTGTGTGTGTGTGTGTGTGTGTGTGTGTGTGTGTGTGTGTGTGTGAGAGACACTCATGACTGAACATACACACAAAGCTGAGAACACAAAATGGTGGCTACACACACACACACAGTGAGGACTGAAAATGGAGGACGTGTACACACACACACTAACACACACATGCTCCATTGCTCACACACACACACACACACCACCTTCTTAATCTTTCCCGAGCTGAGGCTTCCAACACGGACGTTCCCACAAGGCTCTGGTTGTAGAACTGTCCAGTACAGACTGACTTAACAGGCAGGCAGACATGAACTGTATACAGACATGATGCATGGACTTCACTACACCTGCCTTACTCCCCGCTGCATGTTGCCCCTGTAAAGTGGACTGTGTAACCCCGCTCAAGCTCCCCGGCTCGTAAAAGACTGATGAGTTCCCTTGGTTGTGACTTTATTGACATTGACAGACTGAGTGTCGGGGGGTTTCGCGACGATGGAAGTCTAAATGCTTGTTTCCCAGTAATGAGCCATCGTGTCCATTTTGATCCCAGAAACTGATTGGTCTTGCAGAGTTGGTGTCCACCGTCTTTTCCCGCCGCCAGCGTGGTTCTTAGAGGGAGTTTTGTCGTCTTATCGGGGCCTTTTGTCACATTGTTTTTAAACCTTATCCTGATCGAAAGTCCAAAACTGTTTTTATTTAAGTGTGACGAACATGTAGTTGCCGGTAAAGATGGAGAGCTCTGGTTTATTTTTCACTTTTCATTTTGTAACTAAATGTTTTGACGGGCGGGCAGGCAGGCGGCAATGACTTCTGGGAGCTTTTAGGACTGAAGATGGGACACTTCGGTCTGGGTTAAATGTGTGTGTTTTTTTTGTGTGTGTGTGTGTGTGTGTGTGTGTGTGTGTGTGTGTGTGTGTATGTATAGCAGCACCAAGATGAGCTTTATATTCTTGTAGCTTCCCAAACAGACCACTTCCTCACGCCTCGTTCACACTCACAGATTCAAAAGGAGCGGCAGTTTGTAGGTGTGTGTAGCATTGAACACCTTATTTACATTTACAGATATCCGCCGTTATTCTGACGTTTTATCAATTTCCCCATGCAAATATTATGAAATAACGTGGAATAGAAAACCGTTAGCTACATTTAGTAAGAGTACTGTTGAGTTCAAAGATACTTTCAATGGCAAAAATCAACTTTAATGTGTTACATTTCTACCAGCGCATAGAGGTTTCTTCACGTCATTCGAGATTGTTAAAGATTGAAGCTGTTATGCCAGTTCTAAAGTCAGACAGGGCAACCTTTTCTGGTGTTTTTAACAATGATAGAGACAGTAAGTTGACCTTGAGTTTGATTTATTTAGAGGCTTTAACGATGGTTACACGGGAGAATGAACTCTGAAAATAGTACAAGACTAAATCAGGGGGGAAAAAATTGATTCAAGAGGGTAAGTAAGAAGATAATGGTTAATGGGGAGCTGAACTTGGGATCTTGAGATTATTATTTTTATAATTTCTGGAAAACAACATTATCAAGTCTGTGCCACAGTATTTATTGTATTTGCAAATATCAAAAATGTCTCAACGGCGGGCTCAGGCTTTTATTTTGGCGGTCCAGTCCCCCCCTCCTCCCTAGCCTGTCTTTGAATCTGTTAGTGTGAACGAGTAAACGTTGACTTTGTAGATTTTGCGCCCGGCCCCCCAGAACAAAGCAGCCGATGGAGAGAGAACCCCATTGACTGATTTCAGAATACGGTGTATACTGTCGGGGCCTTTTTGTTTTGAACCTGTATTGTAACCGTTCTTCTGACTGTATTCTCGACAGTACCTCTTTTATAAGAAGGAAAAAAGACAGATCATTGTAGTAATGCATTTATTTATATTATTATTATTATTATTATTAACACGTGTAATGGACGGCGCTAGTCTTTAGGATGTGTGAGTTTAGAGCTGTGTTGATGTAAAAAAAAAAAAAAACTCCTTTTACCCACAACCCCCCCTGTTCTGTGGAGACAATGGCCTCCTGTTCTCATGTGAAGATTTAAGGAGAACTGTAACTACACGATTGGAAAATGTTTTTATTTTTCTATTTTTTTTTGCCTTCCACCAAGTGATGTGTTCTCGTCATCCCTCACTTCCATATTTATCTCCGCGTCCCACTTTGACCTATGACTGATTCCCTCCCCCCCCAGCTGTTAGACTCGCAAACGCATTAACCCACCACAAATGTCATTCCCCCCCCCCCCCCCCCCGAAATCAAAATCTGCAGCTTTTAATGTAACGATCCCATGAATTCAACCAACGTACTGTAATGCCTGTTCTTCATGTTTGCGGGAAAGTAAAATCTTAAGCTTAAAAAAATTATAACGATATATTTCTGCATGGAAACACCGGAAACCTTGTGACTTAACACAATCTATTTGAATTTCGTCCAGCCGGTAAACATTTCCATGGTAACAGCGGGATCCACCAATCGGGGATGTCGCTCTAGGATTGTGGGTAGTGAAGGTCTTCTCCTCAAGATGGCGGATAAAACGTGTTTTTCTCAAAACAAGGTTGATATCAAATGAACTTGTGTCATCTCCAGGAGCATGTCCCATTGTTACGCACTGTTAGCTCGTCAGTCTGACATTATGACTTTGCTGTGGCGAAAATGTATATTACATCTGGAATTAAACTTTTAGTGGAAAGATTACATATTTTATCGCTGGTAGACATTAAACGCTGCATATTTTTCTAACGTTTAAAGGAAATAACATTTGTGGGAACTTATTGCGTTCACAGGCTCCTCCCTTTTACTTCCCTTCTCACAAAATTCAAATTCACGTTGAAAAGGGACGACTCGGTGATTCTCACGACCATCTGAACCTTTTTTATGTTACACTTTCATGGTAACCTCTCTTGTATTTATTGGTGTTTTATTATTATTATGACTATAATTTTCTCTCCCCTTTATATCTCATTGCGTTTATGACTATTTGGAATCCTCTGTATGTGTGTGTGTTATTTAAACAGAAAAACACACAGTTTGTCAGCGTGTTCAGGAGCACCGGTGCTAGTTTTTAAAAGACAAAAAAAAAAGTAAAAAAGTCAAAGCCGTGCAGTGACCGTCAAGTGCTGTAGGAGTCGATGTGACCTTGATCTAGAACACAGAATTATAACTGTAAATTCTCAATTTTTTATTTCATTTTTTGCATTGTCTTTCTCCACCATGTTTCGATTTGTCGGTTTCTGAGTGGACACTTTCCCGCCTGCATTTCAAGTAGCTTTTAGAGAAAAGAATAAGAAAAAAAAATGATTTGGTTTGGAACAACTATAACCCCCCCCCCCTTATTTTATTTTTTGTTTTTAAGTTCTAACGTTTTTGTTTTCCATGCATATATATGTAATGCTTACTATACACTTTTATAAACTATGTTTTGATAATTCATTTCTTAACAGAAAAACTTGTCCATATACTATAACCCTTACTGCTGAGTACTGAAAATAAATAGTTGAAAAGAAAACCCAGCGGAACTCAGTGTTTTCAATCAGTCCTTCAGCACAATCAACACTTGAGTTAACCAGGGCTCCCACAGTCATGACCTTTCTGGAAAGGTTCTGAAATTTAAAAAAAGAAAAGAAAAAATTCCAGGGATTGAAATGGTCTGGAATTAATTGAATGTTCTGGAAGGTTTTCAATTTTTTTTGCGATCGTTTAAAATATGTTTTCATAAAAATCTCAAAATAAATCCTATGAAATATTTATCTGAATTACTATTGTTTAGAATCTAGTGTGGTGGTTTGAACTTCAATAGTACCATGTGATACCCATTGGGGTGAAGCTAGTTGGCGGTTTGTCTGAAAGTGTGAATAAAGTTAGCTAACCAACACTTAACGATTTAGTTAGTAAGAGCCTCTTTATTGAACCAACCTACTTAAAGCAACTTATGATCAATAAGGTTATGGATATTCGGTAATTAAAAACTAATTAAAAACTAATTAAAAACTTGAAAATGCATTGGTAAAAATGTGTGGGAACCCTGGTTAATACCTGTCACTAAATTACTAAATTCTGACACCACAAAAAAAAACTGCCATAGTACCATGTGATACCCATTGGTTTGAAGCTAGTTGGCGGTTTGAGTGAAGTTAGCTAACCAACCAGTCAGCGCTTTGCATCAGTAAGAATGCCTGGGAAGTGGGCGTTTAATAATGTATGACTTTTAAACATCAAATGTATCACATGGCTCAAAAGAAACTTAGTAAGAGTGTCTTAATTGAGCCAACCTACTCAGAGATATGATAAAATAAGGTTATGGTAATTGGGTGAAATGTAATTTAAAAACTCTTGAAAGTGCATTGGTATAAATGTGTGGGAACCCTGATTAATGCTTATCAATAACCAAACACTCCGAAAGACTAAATTCTGACACCACACATCTAAAGACAATGGGGCCCGTTTCACAGACATGGATTCAGCCTAGAACTGGACTAAATTGTACTTTTGATGGACGATCTCAATTGAAAAATTCCATAAATCCTTGGGTTTTGAGTCACAGATCATGAGATTTTGTAAGGACTAGGGATCCTGCACTGGGTCACTATATTCCCTTTGCCTTTTCATCAGCCAACACTCAAAACTCATGATAATATCAAACATTTAATTTTATCTAAACCTCAAAGCAAGAAAAGACTGACCAAAGACTTCTCGAACAAACTGTTAGGATGACAGGAGTTAGGATGACAGGAGTTAGGATGACAGGAGTGTGCCACGCACAACAGTAAAATCTCCTGTAAAGCTATTTAGTGTAAGGGCTTCTTTACTTGTACTGTAATCTACACTCAGTGGCCACTTTATTATAAGGAACACATGTACGATCTAGTAGTGGTAATAAACTGCTGGAGTATTTAGTTATTTTTCTAAGAACTTGTTGAGTTACTTTATTAGTCAATGGCTACATTGAAATTTGTCCTTCTTGCATCTCCCCTATCAAGTCCCCACACTCCAGAGGGGGTCCTCACACAGGGTCAGCCATAGTACAGCGCCCCTGGAGCAGTTTGGGGTTAAGTGTCTTGCTCAAGGACACAATGGTAGAGATGGTGGGCACTGTAGATGTAATAGCAGCCACCACTAGTTTACTACTTACACCCTCCTGTCCAGTGCCAGGGATCCAACCAGAGACCTCATGGTTACTGGGAGGAGGAACCAGAGACCTCATGGTTACTGGGAGGAGGAACCAGAGACCTCATGGTTACTGGGAGGAACCAGAGACTCATGGTTATTGGAGGAACCAGAGACCTCATGGTTACTGGAGGAGAACCAGAGACCTCATGGTTACTGGGAGGAACCGAGACTCATGGTTACTGAGAGGAGGAACCAGAGACCTCATGGTTACTGGGAGGAGGAACCAGAGACCTCATGGTTACTGAGAGTAGGAACCAGAGACCTCATGGTTACTGGGAAGAGGAACCAGAGACCTCATGGTTACTGGGAGGAGGAACCAGAGACCTCATGGTTACTGGGAGGAGGAACCATAGACCTCATGGTTACCCTTGTATGGGAGGAACCAGAGACCTCATGGTTACTGGGAGGAGGAACCAGAGACCTCTGGTTACTGGGAGGGAACCAGAGACCTCATGGTTACTGGGAGGAACCAGAGACCTCATGGTTACTGGGAGGAGGACCAGAGACCTCATGGTTACTGGGAGGAGGACCAGAGACCTCATGGTTACTGGGAGGAGGAACCAGAGACCTCATGGTTACTGGGAGGAGGAACCAGAGACCTCATGGTTACTGGGAGGAACCAGAGACCTCATGGTTACTGGGAGGAGGAACCAGAGACCTCATGGTTACTGGGAGGAGGAACCATAGACCTCATGGTTACTGGGAGGAGGAACCATAGACCTCATGGTTACTGGGAGGAACCAGAGACCTCATGGTTACTGGGAGGAGGAACCAGAGACCTCATGGTTACTGGGAAGAGGAACCAGAGAACTCATGGTTACTGGGAGGAACCAGAGACCTCATGGTTACTGGGAGGAGGAGCCAGAGACCTCATGGTTACTGGGAGGAGGAACCAGAGACCTCATGGTTACTGGGAAGAGGAACCAGAGACCTCATGGTTACTGGGAAGAGGAACCAGAGACCTCATGGTTACTGGGAGAGGAACCAGAGACTCATGGTTACTGGGAAGAGACCAAATCATGGTTACTGGGAGGAACCAGAGACCTCATGGTTACTGGGAGGAGGAACCAGAGACCTCATGGTTACTGGGAGGAGGAACCAGAGACCTCATGGTTACTGGGAGGAGGAACCAGAGACCTCATGGTTACTGGGAGGAGGAACCAGAGACCTCATGGTTACTGGGAGGAGGAACCAGAGACCTCATGGTTACTGGGAGGAGGAACCATAGACCTCATGGTTACTGGGAGGAGGAACCATAGACCTCATGGTTACTGGGAGGAACCAGAGACCTCATGGTTACTGGGAGGAACCAGAGACCTCATGGTTACTGGGAGGAGGAACCAGAGACCTCATGGTTACTGGGAAGAGGAACCAGAGAACTCATGGTTACTGGGAGGAACCAGAGACCTCATGGTTACTGGGAGGAGGAGCCAGAGACCTCATGGTTACTGGGAGGAGGAACCAGAGACCTCATGGTTACTGGGAAGAGGAACCAGAGACCTCATGGTTACTGGGAGGAGGAACCAGAGACCTCATGGTTACTGGGAGGAGGAACCAGAGACCTCATGGTTACTGGGAGGAACCAGAGACCTCATGGTTACTGGGAGGAGGAACCAGAGACCTCATGGTTACTGGGAGGAGGAACCAGAGACCTCATGGTTACTGGGAGGAGGAACCAGAGACCTCATGGTTACTGGGAGGGGGAACCAGAGACCTCATGGTTACTGGGAGGAGGAACCAGAGACCTCATGGTTACTGGGAGGAACCTAGATCAGTCTAGGACATCCTAACACCCCAATTTTATGTAGTGACAGTTATGAGGCCAAGATATCAGTTTTCTAAATCTTTAAGTTGTTATTTTGTGGCTTTGTCCTCTTATTGATATTTTGTACATTGGAAGAATTACGTGGACACTCCTGTGAATAAATATGCCTAACTCTTTTCAGATGCTTTCATTTAATGCAACAAACTCAAACCCAAATACATAGTTGGAAGGATTTTGTTTTACAGGGACTTTAAAGCTGCTTCTAAAGTGACAACGTGAAGAAAAATTCTGATATTACACACTGTACCTTTAATGCACCTCCAACTTGTACAGAAAGACTTCCAATATTTATATCCATTGAAGCTCGAGGGAGCAAACCCACAACAGCAAGAATCATGTAAGTACAATAGCTTCAAATAAAGAAACTACAAAAAAAATTATTTTATATTTCTCTAAGGCTCTCAGTGCAAACAGAAGCCAAAGAGACGAATCTTCTTTCTTTTAATTGTTTAGTTTATGGAGCTGCTCAATTAAAGGTGCAGTGTGTAGCATTGATGGCCATTTTTTCAGAACAGACTTGGTAGAAATGGAATGTAGTAATTATCGGTATGTTTTTAATTAGTGTATAGTCTCTTTATTTTTTATGACCTTCGAATGAGCCTTTTTTATCTACAAAGGAGCGGGGCGCTGAGGCCGCCATGTTGCACCGTCATGTTTCTACAGTAGCACAGAACGGACAAACTTAACGGCCTTACATATTTTCATATATAGTGGGCGTCCTGGGGAAATGCACCTGTTGGAAGACCAAGAAGAAGAAGTACTCTAGAATAAATAACTAAATACATCTTCACCTCATCACTTGATATTGTGGAAAGACTTGAGGCAGTGGTGGATGATGCCATCTTTAGTAACTATAGCTTCTTGTCCTTGAAGGCCACCATAGTTTCTGTAAATTCTCCTCTAAAGGGAGGGGTTAGCAAGGGAGCGCTGACATCTACAGCCTCACCACTAGCTGACCCTAAATACTCTATTACACACTGCACCTTTAAAACAGCCCGGGGCCTCCTCAGTTCTTCAGTTTATGTTTATTCAATCTTTGCAGTTTCACATTTCACCTAAACCCTTGTATTTGTCTTTTCTTTAGATCTGAGTACCATGGGTTCGAGCAGCGCTGGCAAGAGCTACGTGTGTAACCAGTGTGGCCGGGCTTACCGCCACGCCAGCTCCCTGCTCAACCACAAGAACAGCCACAAGACGGGCAGCTTCTTCTGCAACCACTGCCAGAAAGAGTTCCCCAACCTGATGTCTCTCAAGAACCACAGACGCATCCACACCGAACCCAAGCGCTTCCAGTGCCCCGACTGTGGGAAGTCTTTCCGGGTCTCCACGGCGCTAGTGAATCACCAGCGCCTCCACACCAAGGAGAAGCCCTTCTCCTGTACGCATTGTGACAAGCGCTTCACCTCTCGCTCCAACGTCAGGCATCACATGAAGGTTCACTGGAAGGGGCCGCAGCTGTCCAGAGGCTCTGCTTTCATGAGCGTAGCTTCAAGATCCTACATGTAGACAGCAGGGAAACGTCTGCATGAGCGGAGGCTGCTCTGTGGGACAAGTCCGAGTTTAGATCTTATAAACAACTGAATACTTAATGGGGACATGAATCATTATTATATAATAATAATAATAATAATAATTCAATTTTAAACAACACAATTTATTTAAATTTACAACACAGAACAAAAGAGAAAAACTGAAATTGATCAAAACAGATTTCATAAACAAATTCAGAAAATAATTTAAATTTGGTCATATTGAATCTAAAAACTTGAATAAAGTGATCACCAGTTTCAATTAACTAAATTTAGTTTCTGATAAATCACAATAAGTCATCATAACTTTACAAACTACAATACCCATGAGCCTTTGCTGCTGTTGCCGGGGAGAACGTGTGAATCAGAGTGACCACGTTTTGTCATAGAATTAGTTCTCAAACAGTTTTTTCAATTGAAGCTTGCAGCAGATCTGTATAACGTGATGTATTTATTTATTAATAATTTGATTTCCCATTGAGTTTTTCAGTTCCTTATACGGATCAAACCCTGAAACCTGTAAACTAAAGATTTTCTCTTCACAAAAAAAAAACTCACCAAACTTTGTATGTGAGATTTTAATGTCAAACACTTTTCTACACGGCCTGAAAACTGAATCTGTGGCCTCCCATTGACAGTAAAGAATTGCCCCGTTGGATTATGGGAGTTGTATTCTTGTCCACTGAATCACCATTTCCGTTTAGTGCCAAACTGTGGACACTGGAAAATTGGAAAAAAAAAAATGCGGTTTTAATGAGACTCAAAACTGGAGCTCAAGCTTTTTCTTTATCTCCTGAAAGACAAAACCTTTAACGTTTAACAAACTTTAACGTAAAAGTGACGGAGGAGAAGGAGGAGGAGAAGGAGGCGGACTTGTTTTTATTACATCATAAGGTGATACAAACTTATTCCTCTTATAAGACTTGTTACTCATGAAACGGACAAAACTGAGGAGATGTTGTTTTTGTCAATCTTTCTGCTAAACTATATATGGACGTGTTGAATGAACTTTTAATGTTTGTTTTTTCACGTTTTTCCTTGGAAGGATTTAAGGTGGACTGAAGCCGCAGTGGGACGTTTTTTTTTAAGGTGGATCAGAGAGAATTTTAGTTTCACATTCAGACAGTTTTTTCACTTCAGCGTAAGCAGCTGTTTTCGGACACTGACACCGATTCTATTTGGTGGATTTCTTTCGTGGACAAAGCTGATGTCGGGAGCCATTTTAATTTTGTCTCCTGGAGAAACTCATTAAACACAGAGTTAAAAAAGTCGCTACGAGGAACTTTTTTTAAATATTTCTGAAACAATCTAATTCTTCCTCTGATGATCATAAATTGTCACAGCAAACAAGACCATCAGAGCAAAGAATGCTATTTTTGTCCAAAGGGGGCCACTAGAATTAACACAATATTAAAGTTCCTCGTAGACACTGTTAGGTTCAAGTGCATTGTATATTTCTGTTTGGTTTGTGGGCATTTGTATATTCAGTTCTCTGTGCCCGATCAAACTCTTATATATGGTTAGTTTGACGGTTGTGGTACAAACGAATGTCGGTTTTCAATGGTCAATAGTGTAAATGGGTTTATATGGTGTAGTGTGATATAGAAAGGACGACAACCAACAATGTCAACAGAGACAGACAAAGCATGCTAGAGTTTGTTTTGTTATGCCACATGATATGTAATATGTAATAATGTTTTCACTAGTAGAGAGAGAGAGAGGGAGAGAGAGAGAGAGAGATTTAGTGGAATCAATAACTCAATAGCCAGGGTTCCATCTAAATGTGAAGTGAATCTTTTTGAAAGTTTCCCCAAAAAATTAAAAATATATAAATGTGTAATGTGCTCAGGTGGTTGTTGGTAGCGGATAAACTCGACTAGTTTGGTCTGAAGATGGCGCTATAGCCGACGTAGCGTAACATGGCTGTAATGAACAGTAGAATGATTAGATGTTACAAAGAAGGAAAAGAAACATGCCCTGCGTTCCAAATCACATACTTTTTCTTTTTCCTACACTACATACTAAAGTACAGAAGAGTTTTAGGACCACGGGACAGAAAAAAAAATCAGATAAGGGTTTTTTTTTTTAATAATGTCGAGAAATGTCAAGAATAAAGACGAATACTCCAAAATGCTGTTGGAGTTAATGGGGCATCTAGGTATTTTTGGCATACTGCAATTGACCTACATGTATTGGGACATCCTAAACCTGTTTCTGGCATACTAATTAGTCTGAAAGTGTGGGTATTGGAATGCAGGGTCAGTGGAGACAGTCTACAGGAATCAAGTTGATATTGGTTGCGTTCCGAATCGCATACTTTCTACTATATAGTATGTAGAAAAAAGTTTTAGGATGTCCCGATTCTTGTGGCCAGATTTAGGATGGTTAGAAGTACCCGGATGTCCTACTTCATGCGGCCAAGATTGTTAGTGCATCCTATTTGGGCGATTCTGACCCACAATCCAGTGCGCACCTGAAGTGACGTCACATCGACGAAGTCTCCATATGAAAACAAACGGGGATGCGACGGATATAAAAGCAAGAGGCAAGATCAAGGCGCAATGTTATGATGAAATAAGAGAGAAAAGTATGTCCCAATAGTATGCCTACTGCATCCTAACTAGATTCTTTTTATCGTCGGATGTAGTATGTAGAATAGAAAAAAGAAAGAGTATGCGATTCGGAACGCAACCAAAGTCTTTTCAGTGAAGTTAGTGTTGTCCATGTTCACTGCTCTCTGCAGAGATTATGATGCACACACCAGCAAACAGCTGATCAGTCACGTGTGTTCAATCACTCAGTCACTACTGTGGACACAGAAAACATTTGATCCATTTAAGCATCAGTCAGATTTTTTATTTTTTTGCGATTTATAGGAATCATTTTGAAAACCCAAGATAGTGATTATTTTCAAGAATTTTTCAAAGCATTTCTTCCTCTCTTCTGATTGGCTCACAGGTCGTCAGTTGGAACCTTCTTTTGTTAAATCTGTGACCTTCATCTTTTTTTTGTGTGTTAACCGACATTCTAGAATGCAGAATCTTCAAAGGCATAGCAACAGTTACCAAGGAAGGCGGAGCTTAGCAGATATATGGCGGGAAAAGACAGACAGGGTAAAGGCGGGGTTAGAGCGCCACAATCGATTTTTTACATTGTTCAAGACTTTAAGCGCTTATTGGTCTGTGGCCATTAATAATAATAAAATAATAATAATAAATATGATAGCTTTGTTTTATTTTGCACCTTTAAAGAAACCCAAGGACCCTTTACAAAAGTTCAGGGGGATGAACATAATGTAACACAAGCAAGGGCTGAACAAATGAATAAATCAAGATATGAATTTAGAATCTAAACCAGTGACCATCAGTGGAAGATCGACTCGGCGTAAAAAGACGGAGGATTTATACAGTTATGACGTAATCGCTTTCTGTTACAATCTGCTCCAAAGGAATGTTCCACTCTTGACTCTCAAATACTCACCAACAACTTCTGCATTTCTTCACCACAGACTTCCCATTGTCACTATATGACGGTTTTGTTGAGATTCTGAAATATGTTCTCAACATCTGATCATTTATATCAAGAAAAGTTGATCTCACAAGTCTAAAGGTCCTTGTGTTTAGCACCGACACAGATTCTGTACTTCTGAAAATATCTTCTCATATTTCATCGATTCGGGTGAAATTATGAAAAAAATTGCGAATGTTTGTGACTATTGGAACATTCTCTGGTAATTGTCTCGTTTTGTCCTGACTTGGGAAATCTGGATCTTGTAATAAAGAGAAACTTAAAGATCTGACAATAACATTATAATATTTAAAAACCTGCATTTATAAGAATATGAAGAAGAAAACCGTCAATCACAATTTTGAGATTTTTTTTTAATTTTTTTTCTATATATATCTCCTAATTATGAAAGTTTTATTTTACATTTGAAAGGTGCCAAGAGGAATTTATTTCTGAAACAGTCTCATCTCTCCTCTGATGATCATAAATTACATGTAACAGCAAACGAGACCATCAGTGCAAAGAATGCTATTTTTATATAGTTTTTCTTAATGCCTTTGTCATGGGTAAACGCTCACCCAGGAACAACAGCTGGCGTGGTAAAAACACTACCGCTTTTAGTCCAAAGGGGGGCGCTAGAATGACCACACACTGAAAGTTCCTCGTTGCATCTTTCAAAGAAGATATTGGTATTTGATTCATTATAATTTGCTTTTGATAATGAGAATCATAAACGAGAGAAAATGTAATTTGAAATCTTTGCTGAGCGGCCACGTGTGTGTAAACTTGCGATGAAGTGAAAAGTTATTTCGCCTTCTTGCTGTCGGAGCTGTAAACAAACATAAACACGTTTTCAATTCTTTATTCAATTAGACAAAATATTGAATATGTTCTTTTTGACGTGTTTAATAATAATCCTAGAGTATTGTGTTTGGGGGGATGCAGGAGGACGCAGTAGAAAGAGACTTGTAGGAGCGTTTAGAGGTAACGTCTTAGCTGATGTGTTGTTATTGTACCTCTGTATCATAACCTCTGTATGGACTTTTATATATCAAACATATAATAATAATCAATGTAGAATTCTTTGATTTCTTTCCACTGGAATGATCTGATGTTATCCAGACTCCAAAACAGTTTGTTTTTTCTTCTTGGTGAAAATTCTTCTTGTCCTTTTTCTTGTTTTTTAATAAAAAGGAAATTTCCTGCAAAACCAGAAGGGGGCTTTTATTGTGAAATCCACAGGAAGTTGCTGAGTTTGATTGACTTGAGGCTGCTGGATTTCTAAGTCAAGGTTCAGGGTTCAAACAGTAACATTCAAGCACTTCTCCAGCACTTTCCAAATAAGTTTAACCTTTACAAGGACCCCAAAGCTTTAAATATATTCATATAATGTATATACCTACAAAAGCTATTGAAAAAAACACATACATTTTCTATAATCCAAATTTCTGGCTTTATAAAAAAAAAATTTAATAAAAAATATTTGTTAAAATGTAAGGTCAATCAAGGCCCCCAAAAAAAATGTATTATAATTTTCAATAATATGACCAAGTTAGCATGAAGATTTTGAACATTTTGTGTGCATATTTCAGGCACATTTCAAACCGTGAAATCACAAGCAGTGCAGGAGGTGAATTTAAAGAAAGCAGACAAAGCAATAAGAGAGTACACTGAACAATCCTTTTCTTTATTCATTTTTTGTTATCATTTCAATATGTCTGTCAGGGTCTGTTTTTTTAAAGTTTTTAATTTTAAATTAAAATGTTTGACACACTTATAAAAGACAGCATCTGCATAGAGTTGTCATCTTAAAGATCCATGAAGAGAGAGAGAGAGAGAGAGAGAGAGAGAGAGAGGGATGGACAGGGGGGTCTGGGGTAAGGGGTTTGTATAAGGAGAGGGGGTTTAGGGTTTAGGGTTAGGGTTAGGAATACTGGCACGTCACATGAACTAAACAGAACAGCCAACAGCAGTACGAGAGTAGGGTAAGGGATATGGGGAAGGGGACAGATCGCTTTTACATTACGCTACGCACACATACACACACAAAAAAAACGGGACACAAGTTGCATTTCCGGTCAAAGTTGCATCTGAGGAGCGATCGCCCTGTCCTTCTTTTTGTTTAAAATTCTATTTTTTTTATTCGGGAACTTATTATTTTCTTTCTCTACATCTCTTTTCTACGGCTGCCATTTTATCCCCAGAGAGATAAAAAGCACTTTCCAGAAGGTTGCTATGGCAGAGTGTTGATGCCACCAGCGTCTTATAAACGGTTGATTGATTTGGTTGATTTCATCGATGGGGTTTCCACAGAAGTTCTAAGCTCCTACCTCGGCCCCGGGGCCTTGAATGCCTCTGCATCATCCTGTAGAAAGCCCTTGTTTGTTTCTCTGTATATTGCACGCTTTGTTTTACCGTAGGCCTGTGTGGGACTGGAGACCAGACACACCCCGACATGAGAGGAGAAAAGGGGGGGTGGTTACTCTGGGAAGGGGCCGAGATCCTCAAAAAACATTCTTTTTTTTTTTTTTTAAACATTGAAAGGATTGGGAATCTTCTAGTGGATTTTCCTTGGCCCAGACCTTGAGCTACTTTAACAGTGGTCTGACCAGGTAAAACCCTAACAGATTCTGTCCCTTTCAGACTTCAGCTTAAATCTGTTGTTTTTCAGACTGGATTTTTTCAGTCCGACTTTGGAGCGATCTCTTGCGCTTTGACGATCTTTGAGTGAATGGAAGCAAAGACCTTCTGTGGGAACCAAAGGGAGAAATAAGGAAGACTGTGATTGGATATTCAAAATGGTCTGAGAGACGTTTCTCTAGAGGCATCTTAAGACTTAAGATTCCCGGTCAGGGCAGCAACGACAGTGAGGGTCCTTAGGCAAGCCCCTTAATGCGAAATGCCTACCTCAAGATTTAAGTTGTTTGGAGAAAATCGTCCGGTCAAATGACATGTAATGTAAAAGGGTTATAAACCAGATGTTGCTTGATTTATGTTGATTAACGATGAGGGGAATTTTACCAGTGGGAAATTGTTAGTCAACTTCTTTGCCGACGATATTGAACTTAAGAGCTTCATCTGCCAATCCAACAAACAAACTATTTGGACTCTTGAAAAACCTTCAAGACCTAGCAACTTTCGGGTCCATTTCTGGTGCTAAATCTCTGGGGAAACAGGCAGGTAACAAGACCAGGTGTGTGAAGCCTAAGTTCGGCTGGTTCAAACTGTTGATTGAGAGACGTGGAGAGGCAGACAGAGAGAGAGAGAGAAAGTTCGGAAAAAACCCGCTATCAGGGCTTCCGACAGGGGGGACGTTGGATTGGGCGGGACAGCCCTGGAGGCGGGGTTTAGTTTTCCTGATATGGAGGGAAGCACTTTCATCAGAAGATCCAGTGGGCGGATCTTCTGGAACTGGGGTGATGGACGGACGGAGGTGTTTGGTTGTAGCTGTGTTCACACCAGAGGAACCTGCTTAGAAACCAGATGTCTTCACTTAGGTCTGGATGGATCGGTTGTGCCTCTCAGAATTCCCAGTGGGTGTCATTCTACTTCTACTAAATCTATTCAAACTACGAAAAAACACTATTGTACTTCTTCTTCTTCTGCAGGTTTAAAGCCGGCGGGTGTAAACACAGCGTCTGAACTGAGTTGATAATGGCGGACGAGGACGCTATGACGATATGTTTCCCTTTCTCTCTGCCTTCGTCTCTCTCTCGCTCGCGTAGAAATAGACTCAAAGGATTGTGGGGATTGTTAGGAGGGTCGAGCAGAAAAAGGACAGAGATCGAACCAACTTTGTCAACTTTGACGGGAATAGATATCTCAGTAGATTTATACATAGACATGCAAGTCATTTTTTAACTCTTTGAAGAATATTTACAATAATTACATAACACAAAGAATCCAGTTTCAGTTTGACAAAATTGCGAGCATTCAATATTCAATATTACTACTATTATTTATGATAACGTAACTCCATTTTGTACTTCTTCTTTAAGTCATTGCTATTATAGAATCGTTAGTTTGATCACTTTGTGTGAAGCCATTCCTTCTCCTTCTGGGTTTTTGCAAATGTGTTACTGCATTTTTATTTGTCATTTATGGTCATAATAATAATGAATAATAATAATAATAATAATAATAATAATAATAATAATAATAATAATAATAATAATAATAATAATAATAATAATAATAATGTTTTTTTTAATGTGTCTTTTCCTATTGGCTATGGCAGAGACCATGTGGGTGTGATCTATCTATCATATGCCCCACTCCTCCCACACACCCCGCCACTCCTCCCACACACCCCACCCCCCACTCCTCCCACACACCCCCCACTAAGGGAAAAAACACTGATTAAAAAAACTGAAAAATACTGTTTTTGTACGGTGGAGAGCAGAAGGACAAACACATTAATAAAACCAACCAGACACATCAGCAAACTGACCGACAGCTTCCTTTGACCACTGACCACTGGACAGCTGTTGGTTTGCGAACATTGTTTTCAGGAAAAAACAAAAAAATCATCGTGGAGAAAGTCCGGAAAAATATTCGACAGCGAAATAAAGACCCGACTGACTTGAATTCTCACTGTCTCTGAAACATTGGAACCCAAAACTCTCTCCGCATGATTTTTTTTCTCCCCCATTTCCTCTCTCCCAGTCTTGAGAGAAAACTGTACACAGCCAACACACGTAGGAATGGCTACCGAAGCCACAAAAGATCGATATAGATTTATATATATATATTCTTCTTTATATATTATGCGACTTCTTCAGTCTTTTCTCTCACACAGGAACAAGCTCACTGTAGGTTTTCTAGGAGCTTTCTTAATCGCCTTCTTAAAAGACATATTGTGGTGTGTTGTTTACAGCCAAAAAACGACTTATTTATTTTGCTCATATGTAAAGTTAACTGGTCTTTTAGCTTGATACTGATTGGTTAGAGTGGATGTTGAGATTCAGGATAATTTACTGTGTTTTGGTTGGTTGGCGATCATCCATGAATCGAGACTTTCTGACATTAAGACGTTAAAATCTGCAGTGAAGCATTATTCCTGTTGTGTGATTACAGAGACTCTCCAGAAAAAAAAATCAAAATCAAAATGTCACAGGAAAAATAACAGGAAAAACAGCAATTCGTAAATAGACTGAAGAAAGCACCACCATTGTCTCCGTACATATGTCACATCTCTCCACAGATGATTATGTTTCATATTTTTCTACATTATTCTACGGGGTGAAAAGGAGATGGGACTGAGAGAGCTATTGTTAAGCTGTGTGTGTGTGTTGATTTGTTGGACAGACCAACATACAGTGAGGGGCGGGCGAGGGGGCCTTTTTTGTTTTTTTTACAGTTACCATAGCATAGCATTGGATTTATTTTATATTGTGTGTTTCTCAATGTAAACTTGACTCGTGTTGTGCTCTTTGATATTAGCGGAGAACACATGAGGGAGGGGTTTAAGAACGCATGAGGGAGGGGTTAAAGAAAGCATGAGGGAGGGGTTTAAGAAAGCATGAGGGAGGGGTTTAAGAAAGCATGAGGGAGGGGTTAAAGAACACATGAGGGAGGGGTTTAAGAAAGCATGAGGGAGGGGTTTAAGAAAGCATGAGGGAGGGGTTAAAGAACACATGAGGGAGGGGTTTAAGAAAGCATGAGGGAGGGGTTTAAGAACACATGAGGGAGGGGTTTAAGAACGCATGAGGGAGGGGTTTAAGAAAGCATGAGGGAGGGGTTAAAGAAAGCATGAGGGAGGGGTTTAAGAAAGCATGAGGGAGGGGTTTAAGAACGCATGAGGGAGGGGTTTAAGAACGCATGAGGGAGGGGTTAAAGAAAGCATGAGGGAGGGGTTAAAGAACGCATGAGGGAGGGGTTAAATAAAGCATGAGGGAGGGGTTAAAGAAAGCATGAGGGAGGGGTTTAAGAACACATGAGGGAGGGGTTTAAGAACGCATGAGGGAGGGGTTAAATAATGCATGAGGGAGGGGTTAAAGAACGCATGAGGGAGGGGTTAAAGAAAGCATGAGGGAGGGGTTTAAGAACACATGAGGGAGGGGTTTAAGAACGCATGAGGGAGGGGTTTAAGAACGCTTGAGGGAGGGGTTTAAGAACGCTTTGGTTTGGGATTTGAATAAATATATTATGAACAATAACAGTGATCATGGCGTCCATTAATAAATATGTCTGATCTCTTAATTGTCTCTTTCCGATCCGTCACAATTTTATCCCAAAAAAAAACCGAAACAACAAAGTGGAATTTCTTCAAACTGCTGCAACCCGTGGACCAATCGGCCTCTTCGCACATCTAAACAAACTTGTGCTGCTCCGACACAAACACACACACACACACTCACACAAACACACTAACACACACAAACATACTAACACACACACACTAACACACACACACACACGCATTTATGCACCAATCTGGTTTGGACTGAAGAGGAAGGGAGGCATGCTGCACACACACAAGGCCGGGTGGAGAGGCTTCATACGTTTAGAATAATAATAATTAACGTTTGTGGGGTCGACAACTCCGCCACAAAAAACACACCAGACTAATGCAAACGATCACAGAGAGATCTGCTGATAACGAGCACAGAGAGATCAGCTGATAACCAGTGGAAACCTGGCGGGATGTTGGGAGGGGTTCGGGGGGTTTGGGGGAGAAGCAAGATGGCTTACGTCAACAGCAGCGTATTGGAAAACATTTTCATTTCGCTTCACATTTAAATATCAACTCGGCCCCTTTAACAGAACGGCCTTAAAGAGCCAGTGACTGTTACGGAGAGAAAGCACATGTTGACGAGTAACGGAAACGTATCTTTAACTCTTACGATAAAAACTAAAGCAGAACGTTAAGTTAAGTGGAAATAATGTGGCTAGCTAACGTGCTAACCAAAGACAGGTCCGGTGAGCGGTAAAGTGCACGACATAGGGGGGCAGGTTGGGGGGGGGGGGGGGGGGTACAAAAAACACCATCATGCAAAACTCCACAACGCTTTGCATGCCTTTTTTATTATTATTACTATTATTATTATTATTATCATCATTATTACACATATTCCTCAACGTTCTCTGTTTGTACAAACAACTACAACACAATCAGGGGAAGACGAGAGGACGGGGGAGCAAACACTCGTACACACTTCCTAACCCTTTGACGTGCCGTTAAGTCAACCTTACCAACTTCACAGAAAACACACACACACACACACACACACACACACACACACACACACACAACACACACACACACACACACACACACAGCAAACATCAGTGTCAACAAGCTGGCTGGTGATACAACAGCATCCTCAGCATCCTACCGCGACTAACGCAACCATGACGCAACCATCGACCATCGATAACATGAAGGTGAATTGCTGACTTTGATATGTGAAGAACGGAGCTCTGTGATTGGTGGAGGTAAAGATGTATGGGGGGTTTGAAACAACCGCCAAAAAATGTCAGAATCAGTTTTTAGCTTCCCGGGATTTGTCAATTAGCTATTTAAACCCAAAACATAATCAAAATGAAGCCAAGCTCTAAAGAGTCAGTGTTTTGCTACGCACTAAAAACATCACAGGATGCAGCCATGTACGTGGACAACACAACATCAGATCAAAAAGTGCTGAAATATTCCAAATCTACAGACAAACTCATCTGAACAAACATCTATTGGATTCTGCTGCGCGGGCGGGGGTCGGGTCGGGTCGGGTCGGGCTCGGGGGGGTGGGCTAAGCTTTGGTGAACACAGAAGTAAAGTTTTGGTCTTTTGGGGGGGAAAGTTAAAAGAATAAAAAAACTAAAAACTCCCACCTCCACTCGTCTCCTAACCTGAAGCTAGAGATTCTTGCCATTTTATTACACCTTTCGAATCCACAGCATCACAGATACATCTACAAGCTAACAGCGCTATAAGCTAAACTACCGATAAGACTCCCAAGAAAACACACATTCTACAGAGCAATGACTTCTATCCTCATGCCAAGACACAGCAGCCAGACAGACAATGCATCGTTAGCCGCGCTAAAGCCAGCTTACGCGACCTTGTGTTGGACAGAAATCGTTGAGTCATGTCAGTGGCTAACATTGTTCGCTAACAACACAATACATCGGACTAAGAGCTGCAAAGTGGCGCCAAGTTTATACAAAGAGAGTTTCAGGAAGTGTTTTAAACCTGCAGTGTGTAGAATTTTGGGTTGTATTTCCTAGAAGATTTTGTAGAAAGTAATTATAATATCCATAAGTACATTTAATTTAGTGCATAATAGCTGAAAAAAATGTTTTGAATTATTATTTTTTCCCTTAGAAAGGGTCTCATATATGTCCATATTTCTGCATATTTTGGACCAAGGCCTAGTGCCGCCATCTTGAAAGTGTCATAGTTGGAATGTCATCAGGCGTATTGTTTAAAATTTAGAATTGTTCTTGTCCTTGAAGGCCACTTTAGCTTCTGTTATTATTCTAAAGGGGTGGGGTTACCCAGGGAGTGTTGCATTCTAGAACTTTGTAGAACTTTCTTGATGATGTCATATTACACACTGCACCTTTAACTTTTACCCTTGAACATCTGAAACCCATTGTCCACTTCGCCTCTGAATCTAGAGCTAGCTCGCTGTAGCTAGCCACGGAGCTAACACCTTTTCTCTCAAATGAAACTTAGCGGTGACAGAGTGACTTGTAGCGAGGAGTTTAAGGGAGCATTTCTGGGTGATGTTAGTGTTCCACCCGGACAGAGATTGTCATGTGAAGGCCTCAACAGAAGTAGACTAGACACCTTCCGTATCACAGAGCCTGAGCACAGACAAGCCTGACGCCTTAAACCCCAATCTAACATCACAGCAGTGTGCTGTGACGCTCAGACTGGGACAACACACACTAGTGTCACTCCTCCACACACACACACACACACACACACACACTAACAGGAACTAAACCAAACATGCTTGTACAACATAGATAGTCGTGAAATGTAGCACACGTGTATTTTGTCCCAATCTGGAGCCAACAACCCATCAGTCATGTGTGTCTTAGAGAACTAATGGTGTTTTAACTCTTCTGTCAAAGCTTCATTGGTGTAAAATAGTCGAGTTAAAGTCAAGTCTTGTTGTGCAGCCACTGCTAATGCTAATGCTAATTTGATAAACAGTAAATACATCTTAAAACGACAATGTACAACAGATTAGATGTTATTAACCTTCTCTGTGTTGCTACGCATTTGTCAAATAAAAATCCTTCATTTGATCAAATTAAACAAGTTTGACAGAAGAATCCTCTCGACCAGCTGACTGGCCTTTTCCCAAAACCTTCAACCGTCATCGAAAGGTGATGTCATTTTCTAAATTCTGGACACGAGGAAAACTATCTTTAACATTTAACATCATCTCCAACTAAACGAACCGCTGCTAAACAATCTACACGCGACACGAGCTAACGCTAAAGCATGCTAAGCTAACAGGCTAACACTAGCACTGGCATGACCTGTAACATGGGAAAGTTAAATGTTCCAATGTGTGTGAATGTGACAAACGTTTTAAAGTAGGATGTGTGCATGCATGTTTGTGTGTGTGTGTGTTAATGTGTGTTAATGTGCGTGTGTATGTCACATGTTCCACCTTCCACAGACAAAAAATCCACCGATTACTGAAGATTTGAAATACCAGGATGGTCAAACACACACACAGTCAGTCAGGCAGGAGCAGGAGGGGTGCAGGGAGCAAACAGGCAAAATGCTTCTTCAAAACCGAACAGACTTAAAAACATTAAAACGGCTAAATGATGTGAGGCCGGTACGTCACACACGCACTAAAACAGCAGCACCACGGAACAACCAAGTGACAAACGTTCCCCATTTTGAAACAAAAACGTCAAAAAAAAAAAAAAAAAAGCGAAACGTTTTATTTTTATTTTTTTTTACCACGACACTAAGGAAACCAGGGCAACACTCGGGTAACCAGGGCAACGCGACATTTTTCTGTCCACACCTTTGTTTGTTGTCTATCATGAAGCTTTGTTGTTGTTTGTGTGTAAGTTTCAACGCTTTTGTGTTTTTAACTTTTTAGTTTTTTTCTTCTTTACTTTTTAATGTGTTCTCTTCATTTTTTAGAATCTTCCGGAAGAACAGTTGTGAGTGACAGCTTGGAGATGACACCCCCGCCTTGACTACGGTCGTTTCTACAGCGATCGGTGTCACGCCAAATCCTCGATTCTCATTGGCTATCGTGGGCGGGGGAGGCGGGACAAGTCGTCTTCCTCACCTTAACTAAACTGCATAGATTGACTGTCCGTGTCTCCTCCCGTCCCTGTTATAAACCCCCATTCCAACCTGTCAGTCAAACATCACTGGCCAATCCCTCCCCCTGCTCTTTGGTTGGATAGGTGTGACAGGTAGGGGAGGTTGTTACTATGGAAACCTGCCACGTTGTTTGCAATGACACACCCACAATCCACCCACCAAAATGTTGTTTTCCCAACCAACCAATCGGCTGGCTTGAAAGAAAAACCTTTTTCCAGTTGGGCAGTGTGTGTGTGTGTGTGTGTGTGTGTGTGTGTGTCACGCTTTGTGGCCAGGCTTTACCAGTGTCTAAGCTAATATCTAATAGGCTGACTGAGGTGAGTGACAGGAGTGAACAACCAATGAGAGGCGGGCTACAGAGCCAACAATGAGGTCGGCCCCTCCCTCCCGGTAACATTGGGGACAGAAGTTGGTTCAAACCAAAGCCGGAGGTGGTTGGAGAAGGGGGGCCTGGTTCTGGGGGAAAAGCGTTCTGGAACTCTGGAGCATTCTGGAACTGTCCAGGATCAAAGAGAATGTTCAGGAACGTTTACAGCATCAAAGACAGCGTTCTGAAATGTTCGAGCTGAACAGATTATTTGAACGTTCTCTGAAAACGACTCTGAACACTTCAGTGGAATGTCGAGCGCGTTTATTAAGAACGCGCTCGGCCGGGGAACAAATGTCAAGATGCTAAAAAACAGATTTATTTAGCTCTGGAATGCTGTTCCCGCAGAACCCCCACCCTACTGCAGTCACCATCACTGTCCTCGGAACTCACGAAAAAACGAAAGAAAACGGTTTAAAAAATAAGAAAAAAAAAGGCAAAATAAACAAACAAACCAACAGGTAAATGTCATTGTTTTTAACAGGTAGCTAACCCATGTGTTGCTTCATATGTTAAAATACATTTACATGTACATCAGTAATAGATAGTAGGTTTATTCGTACCCTCTTTTTGTATACGTTATGTGTTTTAAGTCAGCTATAATGTGATGGCGGTTTTTTATTGTTGTTTTTTTTTGTCTTTGTCGTTAGAGCCCCACCCAACCCCGCGGTGTTTCCTCTATTCTGCGATGGGATAGTTTCTCTCTAGCTGATTGGCTATCTGTCTGTCTTGCATTTTGTGTTTCAAGTTTTTGTTGTAGCTGTTGTCATGGTGGCGGTTGGTCGTTGGGTCGGTCGTTAGGGGCGGAGTCTAGAAGCCCAGTGTGCCCCCGATGGTCGACGCCAGAACTACGCCCAGGATCACACAGCAGATGATGATCATGATCTTCTTCTGCAGGGGGGGGGAGGGGGACACAATGACAGACGTTAGTGGGTCAAAACATATATTAAAGCTGGGGTATGTGATTTCTGATTGGTCAAAATTACCATGAGTGGTACACTTTGACCAATCAGAGCGAGGCTCCGATTAAAAAAAAAAAACTTATTGGTTGTTGGGACTGTCAACTGTTCAAATCTGCTATTTTCTCCCCAAATTCTCCACCCCAGCTTTAATATACAGGTATATTCATTTTTATCCTGTTTTGTTTCTGTTTTCTCTGCTCATTATATGTTATCCTTGTGATTGTGTTTATTGTGTATGTTCGTTGTCACTGCGAATGAGGGAAAAACCTCAGTGTCCTTCAAGTGAAAATAAAGGTTATTGATTGATTTAATTTTAATTGCAGCCATTGTACATCTCTGTCTAAAGGTTTCAACTGTTTCCCCCTTCTCTTTATATATATATATATATATGTATATATATGTATATATATGTATATGTATATATATATATTTTTAACCTTTATTTCTACAGGTAAATCCCATTGAGACCGAAGACTCTTTTGCAAGGGAGACCTGTTTTCCTTTCCCACGTTACCATTCACACACCAATAGCAGGCTAACTATCGACATTCACACGATGCAAGGTGGGTGAAGTGTCTTTGCCCAAGGACACAACAACCATGGCACAAGTGGCAGGGCGGGGATCGAACCTCCAACCCCTTTGATCATCAGCCGACCCGCTCTACCACCTGAGACACAGTCGCCCCAAATTGTTGTTGCCAGCGGGAAATGGTTTGGAATTAACTGAATGTTTCGTAAAAATGATTCTGAATTTACACTGTTTCTC
>CM049410.1:28882500-28885000 GCA_026929865.2 Hyperoplus lanceolatus
TTACACAGTTTTTTACACAGTATAATGAATATATATATTTATTTTTTGGCGCATTTTCAAGCTTTATTACACAGTACAGAGTTGAAATGGGTAGACAGAGAGGGAGAGAGAGAGAGAGAGAGAGAGAGAGAGAGAGAGAGAGAGAGAGAGGGGATGACCTGCAGTAAAGGTCCACGGGTCGGATTTGAACCTGCGACCACTGCAATGAAGACCGGAGCCAATATGGTGCACGCTCTATCCACTACACCACCGGAGCGCCCCATAACACATGATACAGATTTCATATAATTTGTTATACTACAGTTTTGTTTGTAACTTGTTTGTCATTGTAGATCAATGAAACAACAAAATGATCACATGTCTGTCCACACTCAGATATGTGACAGATATATTTCTATTTTTAAGATCATTTCCTTAGCTCTTGCAAAACAAAACAATTGTGTGTGAACGTGTGTGTGTGTGTGTGTGTGTGTGTGTGTGTGTGTGTGTGTGTGTGTGGTGTGTGTCTTACTTTCATCAGGGTTGGGCGCGGCCAAGATGGCACTGTGCTGCTTCTTCACCTGCTCCACATCCTCCGACAGCTTTTCTATACATCCTCTGATCTCCTCCACCTGCACACACACACACACACACACACACACACACACACACACACACACACACACACACACACACACACACACACACACACACACACACACACACACACACACAGACAGACAGAAACACACACGCACACACAGAGACAGACAGAAACACGCACACAGACAGACAGACAGGCACACACACACACGCACGCACGCACGCACGCACGCACACACACACACACACACACACACACACACACACACACACACACACACAATGTTAATCGTACTGACAATCAGCTGATTCCAGTCAATGTCTTATAATCCACCTCTCCTGAAGGTCACCGCTCTGCCACGCCACAGCTGTGATGTTAATGTCATGGTCTGGTCTGGGTTTGTCTTGTTTTGGTGTTACCCGGGTTTCCTGTTTTATTTTGGTACGTCTGTCTTGTTCCTCCCCATGTCCTGTCAAGTTTCCCTCCTGTGTGATTGCTGCTCCCTCCCCTGATGTGTTTCACCTGTGTCTCGTTGGGTCTAGTATATATACTCCTTGTGCTCCTTTGTTCCTGGTCTGTGCATTATGGTTTGTCCTGTTGCGTGTTGGTGAGGCTCGGCTGCTGGGTTACCCATGTTAACCATGTTAACCATGTTAACCATGTTAACCATGTTACCCATGTTAACCATGTTAACCATGTTAACTGTCTTTTGCCTTTTGGCCGTCCTGAGTTTTTGTATTTGTGGAGCAATAAATTACCTTTTTCTTTTTAACGTCTGCGTTTGGGTCCTACTTGCCTGCCTGCCTACCTCACCATAACAGTTAAAGGTGTAGTCAGTGATTCTGGAGAACGCTTGTTGTCAAAATCACTTTTCATCAAAATCAGTGAATATCTCCTCATGATCCACTACCTGTCTGTATTGTGTGTGCGCTGAAAACAAACCCAGTGTTAATACACAGCCTAGGCTCTGTAAATGTGCATGTTGCTAGCTGCAGTGAGCTCCATTTGTTTACAGAGCCTAGGCTGTGTATTAACGCCAGCTATTTTTTCTGGCGCACACTATGGCTGTGTCTTGATTCAGGGGTTGCAGCCTACGTAGGCTGCATTTGAAGACCAATTGCGTCATAGCGGCGCGCAAAGGCTGTCCCATTTGCAAGGCTCCTCATATGCAGCCGAGAAATGCAGCCTTCGTTTCACGGTCTTGAAGGCTGCATCAGATGTATCCTTCGCGGCCCAACATATCCCATGATTCATTGCGTTTTTTTCAGAGATTGCATAAAATAAAATAAGAAATAACAAAACAGCAACGTGTTGCTCCATCTTCTTCACTTTTATCTTCCTTTCTTTTTTTCTTGTACTTTTTTTTCTTTTCGTCTGGTAGGCAACTTCTTTTTCTTTTTTCTCCGTTGACAGGGCTGTCTCCGTTGGCAGCTATCAGGGTTGCTAGGCAGCACAGGAGCGGCGAGTCGTCACGCAAGGTAACGGCTTGTTACGTAAACCAGAAATGCTCGTAAACGGAGACCTGCGGAGACCGTCTCATTTAACAACGCTCGTTGGCCTTGGAATCGGCCTTAAAATCGGCCTTCACAGGCTATAGCCTTCATAGACCGCGAGACTGCGTCCTACCAAGTGCGTGGTCTCTGTAATGGGACATAGCTACAGTACAGACAGGTAGCGGATCATGAGGAGACATTCACCGATTTTGACTGAAAGCTTTTCACCTTTAAGTCAGAATTTTAATTAAAAATCTAAACTTGTTGAAATCCTGCATCTGACATCATGTATTGGGACATCCTGAATCTGTTTCTACCAACTAAATAGCAGTTTGTGTGTGTGTGTGTTTCTGTCTGTCTGTCTGTGTGTGTGTGTGTGTGTGTGTGTGTGTGTGTGTGTGTGTGTGTGTGTGTGTGTGTGTGT
>CM049410.1:28895000-28897500 GCA_026929865.2 Hyperoplus lanceolatus
ATAGTTGTGTCAGTGATTCTGGAGAACGCTTGTTGTCAAAATCACTTTTAGTCAAAATCAGTGAATGTCTCCTCATGATCCACTACCTGTCTGTACTGTGTGAATATCTCCTCATGATCCACTACCTGTCTGTACTGTGTGAATATCTCCTCATGATCCACTACCTGTCTGTACTGTGTGTCTGTCTCCTCATGATCCGCTACCTGTCTGTACTGAGTGAATATCTCCTCATGATCCACTACCTGTCTGTACTGTGTGTCTGTCTCCTCATGATCCACTACCTGTCTGTACTGTGTGTCTGTCTCCTCATGATCCGCTACCTGTCTGTACTGTGTGTCTGTCTCCTCATGATCCACTACCTGTCTGTACTGTGTGTCTGTCTCCTCATGATCCACTACCTGTCTGTACTGTGTGTCTGTCTCCTCATGATCCACTACCTGTCTGTACTGTGTGTCTGTCTCCTCATGATCCACTACCTGTCTGTACTGTGTGTCTGTCTCCTCATGATCCACTACCTGTCTGTACTGTGTGTGAGCTGCAAATAAATCCAGTGTTAATAAACAGCCCAGATACATACAGTTGGAACGGCACTGGTCACTGTTACGTAATAACATGACGGTGCATGAGTATATGAATCATAAAAGACATAATTACACACACACACACACACACACACACACACACACACACACACACACACACACACACACACACACACACACACACACACACACACATACATTCACCCAATCAGCTTCTAATAAAGGTCACAGAGAGTTCAACAGTATTCTATAATCCTCGAATGCAGCGGTTTTCAAAGTGTGAGAGAGTGTGCCCCCCCCCTCAGAGAACAAACTTCAGCGGAGCCCCCCCCCAAAAAAAAAATATTTAATTATTTTACAAATTTAAACACATTTTTTAATACATTTTAGCATCTTAATCCAGTGTTTTAATCCTGCTTCCTTTAAGCATGGATAGTAGTGACTGAGTGGTTTAATCCTGCTTCCTTTAAGCATGGATAGTAGTGACTGAGTGTGCAGCGGAGTGAGAAAGATAGGCAAACAGACTTGCCCAAATTATTGACTATAGTTAGACGTCATTCTCACACCCAGTGTTTTTTCGCTAGTGCCTCCAATGTCCTGCTGGAGGAAAATAGTAGCCAGCGGAGAACCAGACCCTCCTAGGGGGGTCCGGGGTTTTGCCCCCCGGGAGATGTTTTTTCACCTTTTTAAAGTGAAATGCATGAATCTGGTGCACTTTGAGAGGAAAATTAAGAGGATAATATGAGGATTGTGTGAACAAATAATTTGGAGACACTGGGTCGGATGAATTAGAAGCTATTGAAGAAGGACGAAGCAGAAGAACTCTTGTCCAGCTATGCCGTGATCTTAATATAAAAAACACAAACTCATCCGCCCCCTCCCCCCCTGCCATAACCCCACGCCCCCCCTACCACTGACTTTAATGGATTCAAATCAGTTTTTGTTAAAGAGGACCTATTATACTACTTTTCTGGTCTTAATTTCTTGTTTTACACTGCTATAGAGCAACCTGACACGAATCACATCACAAAAAACTATGTAGATTTTCGGGAAGCTCTTTCTCTTATTTTGGCGATCCAGCACGTCCTGTCAACACTTGAGTGTGTGTGCTTCGGCCATCTCCGCTCCCTCCGCCTGTGCTTCGGCGATCTCCGCTCGCCTCCCCCCCCCCTCCTGCAAACCCCACTCCGTTGTGATTGGTTACCTTCCTTCCGGAACACTTTCAGTGGCGGGAAGCGCGAGCATGGACCTATAAGGGCGCGAGGCAGACGCGAACAGGGAAGTGACAGCATTACCATACATGGAAACATCCGCGTGGTGACGACACCAAATTACATGCGACGTCACGAATTATGAAAGGGTAGACCGCTTTGAAGACGTGACTTCTCGACTGGCTAGAATAGTGTTTAGTGCTCTGCACAGACACCCCAGACGGTCAGCAGGGAATACGTCGAAATGCATGTAAGTCATTATTTGATAATCTAGTATGGTTAAGCATGACTATGAATCATCATATCAACGTTTATAGGTCATACAAGTCAAAAAGCATCATCATAGGTCCTCTTTAAGGTCACCTCAAGTCTTATTATATAGTCTTAAAGGGCCAGTAACCGTCTAACTCTACACAGCAGTGGAGGAGATATTCACTGATTTTGACAAAGTGATTTTCTTCAACAAGCGTTCTCCAGAATCACTGACTGCGTTCCAGTTGCCATGGTATCTGCTATCTATTATAGTGAAAACAGATTTAGGATGTCCTGATTCTTCCTGGATGGCCTAGCTGTGCCGATTTAGGATGTCCTGGTTTGTGTCCAGATTTAGCATGTCCCGGATGTCCTACTTCATGCGGCCAAGATTGTTAGTGTTGAAAACTGCATCCTATTTGGGCGATTCTGACCCACAATCCAGTGCGCACGTGAAGTGACGCCACATCTACGAAGCCTCCATATGAAAACAAA
>CM049410.1:28902500-28907500 GCA_026929865.2 Hyperoplus lanceolatus
TTCCCTTAATAAGACATTTCTGGACGACTTCAAAACCAAACTAAAACCAGATAACTTTAATTAACTGTCCGGTCATCATTATGTTAGAATAAAAAACATGTTTATACCAAGTCTGTTCTGGAGAAAAGGCCAATACAATCTACACACTGCAGCTTTAACATGTAATACAATCTACACACTGCAGCTTTAACATGCAATACAATCTACACACTGCAGCTTTAACATGCAATACAATCTACACACTGCAGCTTTAACATGCAATACAATCTACACACTGCAGCTTTAACATGTATCTTTACAGTGAAGGAGCAGCAGTGGAATACTGTCTCTCTCTCTCCCATCCCCCACCACAGGAGCAATGCTCGCTCGCCCGCTCACTCCATTTCTATCATCACCCATCCCCCCATCTCTCACTCGTCTACAATCTCTTTCCGCCTTCTCCTTCTCTCCCTCTCTCTCTCTCCATCTCTCTCTCTCTCTCTGTCTGTCTTTCTCTCTCCATCTCTCTCTCTCTCCCTTCCTCTCTCTTTCCATCCCTCTCCATCTCTCTCTCTCTCTCTCTCTCTCTGTATCTCTCTCCCTCTCTCTCTCTCTGTCTGTCTTTCTCTCTCCATCTCTCTCTCTCTCCTCTCTCTCTGTCTCCCTCTCTCTCTCTCCCTTCCTCTCTCTTTCCATCCCTCTCCATCTCTCTCTCTCTCTCTCTCTCTCTCTCTCTCTCTCTCTCCATCCACTTGTCAATGTCATAATCTTCAGTCCAAATGCTTTAAAGTGAGACACTGTGCAAGCAACATAAAAAAAATAATCAAGCACTGGTCAATTTCTAAGATGTTTGTCTATGTATCTTCCATAACATGTCTTCTTTCATACTGTCTGTCTGTCTGTCTGTCTGTCTGTCTGTCTGTCTGTCTGTCTATTTATCTTCCATAACATGTCTTCTTTCATACTAGTATAAATCAAAAGGTCCAACATGTACATTCAGGTGTTTATTTGACTAAACCTTGTCTGTTTGCGTCTGTATATTTCTCCTATACAACCATCTTTAACGGACATTATCTCAACAATATTATTTTTTTTTAGATCAGTCTGCTTTTTCTTCTGTTTTGTTTATTTATTTTTTGACACACACACACACACACACACACACACACACACACACACACACACACACACACACACACACACACACACACACACACACACACACACACCATCATGTCATATAGACTTAAATCAGGACGTTGACCTCAGGTGTCACAGTTTGTTTTCTGACGCAAGCAGAGTGTATGTATGTGTGTGTTACTGCATGCATGGATACACACTGTTTCTGTGTGTGTGTGTGTGTGTGTGTGTGTGTGTGTGTGTGTGTGTATGTGTGTGCGTGCGTGTGTGTGTGTGTGTGTGTGTGTGTGTGTGTGTGTGTGTGCGGGTGTGTGTGTGTATGTGCAGTTAACCGTGCCAGCAGCGAGCCATGTTACCCACAGTCCATCTGTGCTCTCTGTGACCCGTTGCCTCAGAACACACACACACACACACACACACACACACACACACACACACACACACACACACACACACACACACACACACACACACACACACACACACACAATTATTAATTAAATTGATTTAGATATTGATTGTAATTGATATTCTCAAATCACAATATTGTCATAGTAATCCGTATTAGATCAGTAGATATCTCCTCCTGAATGGTTCAGGCCTTAAAATGGGGGAGGGAGAGAGAGAGGGAAGGAGAGGGATGGAGAGAGACAGAGAGGGAGAGAAAGAGGGAGAGAGAGAGAGAAGGAGGGAGGGAGAGAGGGAAGGAGAGGGGTGGAGAGAGAGAGAGAGAGGGAGAGAAGGAGGGAGGGAGGGAGGGAGGGAGGGAGAGAGAGAGAGGGAGAGAGAGAGGGGAGAGAAGGAGGGAGGGAGAGAGAAGAAGGAGGGAGAGGGGAGGGAGGGAGAGAGAGAGAGAGAGGGAGAGAGAGAGGGAGGGGAGAGGAGGAGGGAGAGAGAGAAGGAGGGAGGGAGGGAGGGAGGGAGGGAGAGAGAGAGAGGGAAGGAGAGGGATAGAGAGAGAGAGGGGAGAGAAGGAGGGAGAGAGAGAGAGAAGGAGGGAGGGAGTGAGGGAGGGAGAGAGAGAGAGGGAGGGAGAGAGAGAGGGAGAGAAGGAGGGAGGGAGAGAGAAGAAGGAGGGAGAGAGGGAGGGAGGGAGAGAGAGAGAGAGGGAGGAGAGAGAGAGGGAGAGGGAGAGAAGGAGGGAGAGAGAGGGAGAGAAGGAGGGAGAGAGAGAGAGGGAGGGAGGGAGGGAGGGAGGGAGGGAGAGAGAGAGAGGGAAGGAGAGGGATAGAGAGAGAGAGAGGGAGAGAAGGAGGGAGAGAGAGAGAGAAGGAGGGAGGGAGGGAGGGAGGGAGAGAGAGAGAGGGAGAGGGAGAGAAGGAGGGAGAGAGAGAGGGAGAGAAGGAGGGAGGGAGGGAGAGAGAGAGAGGGAGAGAGAGAGAGGGAGAGAGAGGGAGAGGAAGAGAGAGGGAGAGAAGGACGGAGGGGGAGAGATAAGGAGGGAGGGAGAGAGAGAGAAGGGAGGAGGGAGAGAGGGAGGGAGGGAGAGAGAGAGAGAGGGAGAGAAGGAGACAGAGACAAGAATCCACCCTGACACCGAGTCTGTCTTTATTTCTCTGAGTCTAAAAATAACATGAAGCCGCCCGAGGGAAAACGGAGAGAATAAAGAGGTGAAGGCAGAGAGGAGGGAGGGAGGGTGGGAGGGAGGGGGAGAGAGAGGGGGAGAGAGAGGGAGGGAGGGAGAGAGGGGGAGAGAGAGAAAGAGAGAGGGAGGGAGGGGGGGAGGGAGAGAGGGAGGGAGGGAGGGGGAGAGAGGGAAGTAGAGAGGGAGGGAGGGAGTGAGAGAGAGAGAAAGGGAGGGAGAGAGAGAGGAGAAAGAGGGAGGGAGAGAGAGAAGGAGAGAGGGAGGGAGGGAGGGAGGGAGAGAGAGGGAGGGAGAGAGGGAGGGGCTGTATACAGGCTGCTAATGGACAGGCAACACTTTCCCTGCGTTCCAAATCTCCTCCTCTTTCTTTTATCTTTTCTACATACTACAGCTGACCATAAAAAGAATCTAGTTAGGATGCAGTATGCTACACTTGCGACATACTTTAACTTATTTATTTCATCATAACATGGCTCCTTGATCTTGCCTCTTGATTTTATATCCGTCGCATCCCCGTTTGTTTTCATATGGAGGCTTCATCGATGTGACGTCACTTCACGTGCGCACTGGATTGTGGGTCAGAATCGCCCCAAATAGGATGCAGTTTTCAACACTAAAAATCTCGGCCTGATGAAGTAGAACATCCGGGTACTTCTAACCATCCTAAATCTGGCCACAATAATCAGGACATCCTAAATATTTTTTCTACCAGACTATATAGTAGAAAGTATGCGGACTGGAGCGCAGTGTTAGAATAAACAACATGCTCACTGAAAATCTTAACGATGTAGTCAGTGAAACTTGAAAAACGTTTGTTGTGAAAAAAAGGTTTTGTCAAATTCAATGAATATCTCCTCATGATCCGCTACCTGTTTGTAAACGAGCATGTTGCTATAGCTACGGCTCCCTTTGTTTACATGCCAGAGCCTAGGCTGTTTATTAACACTGGATTTTTTGGAAACGTGAAGTTACCTTTACCAAATACACATTTTTCAAACAGCACTTGAACACATCACAATGTAACTCAATACAACCTACACACACACACACACACACACACGCACGCGCACGCGCACACGCACACGCACACGCACACACAGACACAGACACACACGCACGCACGCGCGCACACACACACACACACACACACACACACACACACACACACACACACACACACACACACACACACACACACACACACACACACACACATGTGTTGAGTCCCTGCTGTGCATCTTGACTGAATTTCAATACAGTATCGATCTGCCATTGTTGAATGACACCAACTAGCGTCACAGCTCTTTGTGTGTATGTGTGTGTTTATGTGTGTGTGTGTGTGTGTGTGTGTGTATCGGTGGCCGTGGTTACGTGTGTGATTTATTCAAAGCCACGCCCCTCCTGCGATATTTTCTAACGACGGAAACATCTTATTGTGATTAGAATATTTGAGATATAATCTACAGCTCCAGAAGTAAATAAGAGAGCAGTCTGGATATTTCTTAAATCTTCATCTCTACATTACTCTATGGAAAATGCTCTAAATGACAATATTCTTATTATGAATTTGGTAGAAATGTTGTCAGTAGTTTGCAGAATAAAACCAAAATGTTCATTCTACTCAAACAGATGCCTATAAATAGTAAAACGAGAGACACTGAACATTTGGAGTGGTCTCTTCATTTTTTCCAGAGCTGTATAATGGAGACACTGCAGATGAATGGGTGAAGATTTTTTTTTGGCATTTCTTTGCTTTATTGATAGTGTAGAGACAGAGTTGAAATGGGGCAGAGAGGGGAGTGACATGCAGAGAACGACCGCGGGCTGGAATCGAACCCTGGTCTGCTGCTGGCTGAGGCCCATGAGGGGGGGGGACGCCCTACCAACTGAGCTAAGGGCGCCCCCTGCAAATATTTTTTGTAACACAACTTTTTCAGACATGTTTGAATCATTATGTGTTTGGCAATATCTAACGAATTATTATGTCTAAATTTGTCTTTAAAAAACAAATAATCAAAATGTTGGATAAAGCCAGAGATAGACTCAATATGAAAGAAGACATGTAATTATCTGTGCTCAACTTGGCTCCCCTTGTGTGTTTGTGTGTGTGTGTGTGTGTGTGTGTGTGTGTGTGTGTGTGTGTGTGTGTGTGTGTGTGTGTGCCAGAGATAAACTCAATATGAAAGAAGACATGCAATGGAAGCAAAATGGACGAAAATCTCTAAATTGACCGAGGCTTGAATAAGTGATTTTTTTCCCCCAGTGTCTGTGAGTGTGTTTAAACAAGAGCCCTAAT
>CM049410.1:28912500-28920000 GCA_026929865.2 Hyperoplus lanceolatus
AATTACTTTCTACAAAATCTGCTAGGAAATAAAACCCACAATTCTACACACTGCAGCTTTAAAGGACAAAATCACAATCAGGTTTGTGTCCGAGAAGGTTTTACAAGAAAATTAATCAATATAAATAAAGAAAAAATCTTATTGCCAAGTCAAGGGTTTTATATATTCAAACAAGACACCTGGGCTGGATGTGGCGGGGGCACTCACATAGAATATTTTAAAGGTGCAGTAAGCGGTTTATTCATGTTAATATAAGTGTTATTTATTATTCATACAGTGATCACTTACATAATGTGCGAGTTTCATAAAGCCGATCTCTCAGTCAGCTGCTCTGCACGTAATCGGCAAATAAACTTATTGGAGGATCCCGAGATTTTTATCCAATCAGAAGAGAGAACGCTACAAACCGACACTCGTCTCACTCATATATAGTATATACACTCCATGGTCTCACTGCCGGTGCACGCCAGAGCAACAGATGGGTGAATGTTTATGCGCCTACAATGGCGGAGCAGGTAAAAATCCTTCCCAATGTCTGTTTTGATGGTTTTTATCATGTTTTATCGCACTTATGGATCTGAGATTATGCTAGATAACTCGCTGCTTGAAGACCGCAGTGCATTAATGTGGTGACGTAGGGACGAGTGAGGGGACTGCTAACTGCAGTAACTGACAGGAAGTTAGCTAAAAGAACCATTCCGCTTACAGCTCCTTTAAAATTTCTAAAATAATTACACATTTCTACCTTATAATTGATCGCAATTTCCATCAACTATTTGTTGAGTACATTATCTTTTTAACTTCTTTTATATAAGATAAAGTAAAACCACTGGGGAGATTATGCTTTTGGTTTCAAAATAAAAGCCCCAGCAATATTGGGGCGGCAGTGGCGAAGTGGGTAGGAAGTTCGCCTCTGGTGTGCAGGGTCGGAGGTTCGATCCCCCGTCTCCCCGCCACATGTCGAAGTGTCCCTGGGCAAGACACTGAACCCCGAATTGCTCCCGATAGTTAGCTTAGCACCCTAGTGCTAAGCCTACCCTGCGTGGTAGCTGCTGCTATCGGTGTATGAATGTGTGTGTGACTGGGTGAATGTGTACAAAAAACAATGTAAAGCGCTTTGGGTCTGTGATAAACGGAGATATAGCGCTATACAAGTCCATTTACCATTACCATTTTACCAATATGCAATGCATTATAAACTGAAGTTTATATTAGTGGAACTTTAATTTGAAAGTGTCAAGGTCACTGAGAGAGAGATGACAGCAGGCCGTCTGTCTGCAGCAGGTGTGTGTGTGTGTGTGTGTGTGTGTGTGTGGTGTGTGGTGTGTGTGTGTGTGTGTGTGTGTGTGTGTGTGTGTGAGAGAGAGTGTGTGTGTGTGGTGTGTGTGGTGTGTGTGTGTGAGAGAGAGTGTGTGTGTGTTTGTTTGTTTTCTCTGAGTAAATAAATTCACACACACACACACACCTGCTGCTTCCTGGAGAACAAAACAAACAGGTGTCCATCTGTTCGTGGAAACAGCTAATCAATAAACTCAGATCTGATTATCATATAATCCATGATTTATTATTTAAATCATAGATCATTATTACTGATTTCTGTGTGTGTGTGTGTGTGTGTGTGTGTGTGTGTGTGTGTGTGTTATTTTGTAGGTGTATAAACTGTATGTGTGTTAATGCTGCTAACCCCTCCCTTTCGAATAATTACAGAAGCTACGGTGGCCTTCAAGGACAAAAAGCTATAGTTACTAAAAGATGGCATCATCCACCACTGCCTCAAGTCTTTCCACAATATCAAGTGATGAGGTGAAGATGTATTTAGTTATTTATTCTATAGTACTTCTTCTTCTTCTTCTTGGTCTTCCAACATTTCCCCAGGACGCCCACTATATATAAAAACCTGTAAGTCCGTTAAGTTTGTCCGTTCTGTGCTACTATAGAAACATGGCGGTGCAACATGGCGGCCTCAGCGCCCCGCTCCTATGTAGATATAAAAGGCTCATTCTAAGGTCATAAAAGAAACAAGAGATTTTACACTAATTAAAACATACTGATGAATATAATGTTCGATTTCTGCCGAGTCTGTTCTGAGAAATACTAAAATAAATATGATGCAGAGATACTGTTTTGAACCTACGTTGTTAATTAGGCACCCACTAGTCTGGCTTGACCACTCCCGCCAGCGTCTATTAAGCGCTGGCGTCGGCAAACAACGCTACGCCTCCATTGGCTGCTTCCCGGGGTTAGCCCCGCCGTAGATGATTGTGATTGGTTTAAAGAAATAAAAACAGGCCAGCCCAGTTTCCCCCCGAATAGACGGCTCTAAACGGAGGGCTTCCAGACCATACTACTTGCTGTAGTTTGGTCTGGCTTTGCGAGACTAGGCACCCACTAAATCAATAATGCACAGACACTGCGGAGAATAACATAAGACGTATTCCTACCTTCATGCTTACTTGCCCGGAGCAGCCCACAACACAGAGCCGGGTCAAAGGGCTGTATAGAAGTGTGATTAATCTGCGTTAAGTTTTTAAATCGCGTTAATTTTTCTGAGATTAATTAATCGAAATTAACGCGTTAATTTGACAGCCCTTATATAATATTAAATTCTACACACTGTCTTTAAAGGAATCCCAAAGTGTCTAGTGTCACTGCCAGTTGCTTTACAAAAGGTTTTATCATGTTGTCAAGGATATTCACACACACACACACACACACACACACACACACACACACACACACACACACACACACACACACACACACACACACACACACACACACACACAACACAAAACAGACACACACAACACACACACACACACACACACCCATACACAGACACAGAGACATACACACACTCTCTCTCACACACAAACACACACATACATACATACACAGACACACACACACACACACTCTCTCTCTCTCTCTCTCTCTCTCTCTCTCTGTGATGTGAGCGTTACATAAAATATAATTATTTCTCTCTCCAGAGGCTGCATGATACAGCAGCATCTGTTACCGACAGCAACGTGAGACGCATTCCAGTCCACTGGTCACTACAACATGGCCGACAAACGCTACTGACCCTGTGTGTGTGTGTGTGTGTGTGTGTGTGTGTGTGTGTGTGTGTGTGTGTGTGTGTGTGTGTGTGTGTGTGTGTGTGTGTGTGTGAAAGAGAGTGCGTGTGTGAGAGAGAGAGAGACAGAGAGTGTGTGAGAGAGTGTGTGTGTGTGAGGGAGAGAGAGAGTGTGAGAGAGTGTGAAAGAGAGTGTGAGAATGTGTGTGAGAGAGAGAGAGAGAGAGAGTGTGTGTGTGCGTGTGTGCGTGTGTGTGTGTGTGTGTGTGTATGAGAGAGAGAGTGTGTGTGTGTGTGTGTGTGTGAGAGAGAGAGCGAGAGAGTAAAGGAGGCAGTAAAGATGGAAATGAAGGTGGAAGGAGGGATGAGTGGGGGAGGGGAAGAGAAGAAAGACAGGATGGGAGAAAAGGAGATAAAAATAAGGAATCGTTTTCTCATTTGTCTGTTTCAATTATTGATTCCAATGGATAGGCAGTAGGCTCCTCCCAGTAACCATGAGGTCTCTGGCTCCTCCCAGTAACCATGAGGTCTCTGGCTCCTCCCAGTAACCACGAGGTTTCTGGTTCCTCCTCCCAGTAACCACGAGGTTTCTGGTTCCTCCTCCCAGTAACCATGAGGTCTCTGGCTCCTCCCAGTAACCATGAGGTCTCTGGCTCCTCCCAGTAACCACGAGGTCTCTGGTTCCTCCTCCCAGTAACCATGAGGTCTCTGGTTCCTCCTCCCAGTAACCATGAGGTCTCTGGTTCCTCCCAGTAACCATGAGGTCTCTGGTTCCTCCTCCCAGTAACCATGAGGTCTCTGGCCCCTCCCAGTAACAATGAGGTCTCTGGTTCCTCCTCCCAGTAGCCATGAGGTCTCTGGTTCCTCCTCCCAGTAACCATGAGGTCTCTGGTTCCTCCCAATAACCATGAGGTCTCTGGTTCCTCCTCCCAGTAACCATGAGGTCTCTGGTTCCTTCTCCCAGTAACCATGAGGTCTCTGGTTCCTCCTCCCAGTAACCATGAGGCCTCTGGTTCCTCCTCCCAGTAACCATGAGGTCTCTGGCTCCTCCTCCCAGTAACCATGAGGTCTCTGGTTCCTCCCAGTAACCATGAGGTCTCTGGTTCCTCCCAGTTATCATGAGGTCTCTGGTTCCTCCTCCCAGTAACCATGAGGTCTCTGGTTCCTCCCAGTAACCATGAGGTCTCTGGTTCCTCCTCCCAGTAACCATGAGGTCTCTGGTTCCTCCTCCCAGTAACCATGAGGTCTCTGGTTCCTCCTCCCAGTAACCATGAGGTCTCTGGTCCCTCCTCCCAGTAACCATGAGGTCTCTGGTTCCTCCTCCCAGTAACCATGAGGTCTCTGGTTCCTCCTCCCAGTAACCATGAGGTCTCTGGTTCCTCCTCCCAGTAACCATGAGGTCTCTGGTTCCTCCCAGTAACCATGAGGTCTCTGGTTCCTCCTCCCAGTAACCATGAGGTCTCTGGTTCCTCCTCCCAGTAACCATGAGGTCTCTGGTTCCTCCCAGTAACCATGAGGCCTCCGGCTCCTCCTCCCAGTAACCATGAGGTCTCTGGTTCCTCCCAGTAACCATGAGGTCTCTGGTTCCTCCTCCCAGTAACCATGAGGTCTCTGGTTCCTCCTGCTAGTAACCATGAGGTCTCTGGTTCCTCCCAGTAATCCATGAGGTCTCTGGTTGGATCCCCGGCACTGGACAGGAGGGTGTTAGTAGTAAAACTAGTGGTGGCTGCTATTACATCTACGGTGCCTACCATCTCTACCATTGTGTCCTTGAGCAAGACACTTAACCCCAAACTGCTCCAGGGGCGCTGTACTATGGCTAACCCTGTGTGAGGACCCCCTCTGGAGTGTGTCTGTCTGTCTGTCTGTCTGTCTGTACTATGGCTGACCCTGTGTGAGGACCCCCTCTGGAGTGTGGGGAACTTGGAGTTGTTGTGCATTTGTTTAGGAAGCGAGTGAAAGAGAGACGGCAGGATGCATGGCCATGAGGTAATATATTTACATGTGACTGTGTCAGATTAATAATGGTGATATGACCCATCTATCTATCTATCTATCTATCTATCTATCTATCTATCTATCTATCTATCTATCTATCTATCTATCTATCTATCTATCTATCTATCTATCTATCTATCTATCTATCTATCTATCTATCTATCTATCTATCTATCTATCTATCTATCTATCTATCTATCTATCTATCTATCTATCTATCTATCTATCTAACTGTCTGTCTGTCTGTCTGTCTGTCTGTCTGTCTGTCTGTCTGTCTATCTATCTATCTATCTATCTATCTATCTATCTATCTATCTATCTATCTATCTATCTATCTATCTATCTGTGTGACTGTCAGATTAATAATGGTGATATGACCAAAGTAAACTGTGATTTAGTAGCGTTCATAAACACAGGCTTTCCCCGTCTGCCTGCTGTTAATGGTTTGGTCTGAGTTGGCGTGGATTCAGACCAGAGCAAAGGCATTAAGAAAAACTATATAAAAATAGCATTCTCTGCACTGATGGTCTGGTTTGCTGATACATGTAATTTATGATCATCAGGAAAAATGAGACTGTTCCAGAATAGACAGAGAAGTTTTCTCTTAAGCTTGTCTGTCACAATTAGTTAAATTACGGTCAAAGCAACACTACACCGCTGGACATGAGGATTAAAGATGGAGTCAGCGATCCTGGTGAAGGCTTGTTGTCAGAGTCTCTAGCCCCTTTTACACAGAGATTGCGGCATATTGACAGAACGACAGTGCGCCAGTATGCCGGCTTTGCTTGGTTCTGTGTTATGTACACAGAACCAAGCGAAGCCGGCATATTGGCGCATCAGTGTGCACATTTATACAGCGTTACACATCACGGAATGAAAGAGGGTTAGGCCTGAAAGCAGCGTCAGGTGTGACGTGTGTACTTAGCGCCACTCCGGTCAGCTGCATGTAAACCACACTGGCCGGTGAATTGAGAGCAGAAGCGCCGGTGCTTGCAGCCTTTTACTGTCCCTGTGATGTGCCGGTTGATCTCGCCCTCGCGCTCACACACACACACACACACACACACACACACACACACACACACACACACACACACACACACACACACAGTGTGTGAAGTCACGTTACTGTAGACTGAAATAATGTGTGGAGATAGACTCAGGCTGCTGGATAATAATAGCGGCGGGGATCCGGACACAGCCTAGCTTAGCTTAGCCTAGCTTTCCCGCTTCATTGAATACGTTCCCCCGGGCAGAAACACACTCATAAACTCTGAAAAATGAAGCGCGGGGTTTGGATTGAGCAGCGGACCTTATAATCAGACAGATTAACCTCCGTTCCTTTTCTTTGGTGATTCTTACGGGACATCATGTTGCTGTGATTCATGTTAAACATTTACATTACTCCTCATGTGATATCACTAAACTATCTATCGTCCTTCAACTGCTAACATGGTCGCATGTTTAGAGCGTAGGCTATGGACCGTCAAACGCCCCCCTGTTCCGCAACAACAAGCTGGAGCATTTAAACAGAGAGGCGGAACTGATTGTGTCGGGAATCTTACTACCTCTCTCTCTCTCTCTCTCTCTCTCTCTCTCTCTCTCTCTCTCTACCCCCCGAGGCAGTAAAATTCCCGGAACAATCTCTCGCACCTTTCTTCCCTCGTTCCGCAACAGTCGCATTTAAACAGCAGGGCGGAGGGCCGAAAGGCCGGCATATTCCCGGCTTTCACTGGCTGTGTAAAAGGGGCTAGTATCTCATCAGCATCTGCTACCTGTATGTACCTGTATGCTGAAAAATTATCCAGTGTTTATACACAGCCTAGGCTCTGTAAATGGGTAAGTAAACTTAAAGGTGCAGTGTGTAATATGACACCATCAAGAAAGTTCTACAAAGTTCTAGAATGCAACGCTCCCTGGGTAACCCCAACCCTTTAGAATAATAACAGAAGCTACAGTGGCCTTCAAGGACAAGAACAATTCTAAATTTTAAACAATGCACCTGATGACGTTCCAACTATGACACTTTCAAGATGGCGGCACTAGGCCTTGGTCCAAGATATGCAGAAATATGGACATATATGAGACCCTTTCTAAGGGAAAAATAAATAATTCAAAACATTTTTTTCAGCTATTATGCACTAAATTAAATGTACTTATGGATATTATAATTACTTTCTACAAAATCTGCTAGGAAATAAAACCCAAAATTCTACACACTGCAGCTTTAAACTTAATTTTTTTCAGCGCACACACAGATCATGAGGAGATATTCACTGATTTTGACAACAAGCGTTCTCCAGAATCACTGACTCCACCTTTAATTGGCCTGGAAAGATGGATAGATTGAGAGAGAGAGAGCGAGAGGGAGAGAGAGAGAGAGAGAGGGAGAGAGAGAGAGAGAGGGAGAAGATGGGAGGAAAATA
>CM049410.1:28935000-28937500 GCA_026929865.2 Hyperoplus lanceolatus
TCTACTTTGAATGTGGGATCCAGTGTTAATACACAGCCTAGGCTCTGTAAATGCTGCTTTGTTGCTATCTATAGTGCCCCCCTTTGTTTACAGACCAGTCTATAGAGTCTAGGCTGTGTAATAATGGATTATGAATAACAATGGATTTATTTTTTGTGTGACTGAAAAGTGATTTTGAAAACATGCATTCTCCGGAATCACTGACTCTATCTTTCAGTACAAATAACAGGTACTTTTACTTAAAGCTGCTCCGAGGAACTTTCAGCTTGTGTTTATTCTAGCGCCCTCCTTTGGACTAAAGCGGTAATGTTTTTACCACGCCAGCTGTTGTTCCTGGGTGAGCGTATACCCATGACAAAGGCATTAAGAAAAACTATATAAAAATAGCATTCTTTGCACTGATGGTCTGGTTTGCTGTTGCATGTAATTTATGATCATCAGAGGAGAAATGAGACTGTTTCAGAAATATTTAAAAGTTCCTCATAGCGACTTTAAACCTCCTACGAGAAACTTTTAAATGTTTATGAAACGATTTACAGCAGACGGGAAAAGCCCGTGTTTATGAACGCAACTAAAGCAAATAAAATGAGGCAGAAATTTACAAAAAAGGAGGGCGCCCCCCCCCCCCCCATGGGCCTCGGCCAGCAGCGGACCCGGGTTCGATTCCAGCTCGCGGTCGTTCTCTGCATGTCACTCCCCTCTCTGCCCCATTTCAACTCTGTCTCTACACTATCAATAAAGCATAAAAATGCCCAAAAAAAATATCTTAAAAAAATAATAAAAATTTACAAAAAAAACACGTTAAAACACAAAAAAACTTATTAAAACTGAATAAATAAAAAAATAAAAAATAAAAATGTTGCATTAATACTAAAGTAATTACTGTATCAAATATACATTTTTTATCATTATTAACGCCTAACTTTACTCTAAACATTTAATGCTTCATTGAGTAATTTATTTATATATTTAATTTCGGCAAGTTTGGTCCTCCATATATATATACAATAACTTCTCTTTGACAGTTGTGAGTCGTGTGTGTGTGTGTGTGTGTGTGTGTGTGTGTGTGTGTGTGTGTGTGTGTGTGTGTGTGTGTGTGTGTGTGTGTGTGTGTGTGTGTGTGTGTGTGTGTGTGTGTGTGTGTGTGTGTTTCAGCGCAGTGAGTCTGCAGCTTTGAGTCCACGTCAGCACGTCAAAAAAGTGTCTCGCGCGATCTCGTCCTATAGATTCTATAGGCGGACTGACTTCCGCCCACGTGCTCCGGGTGGCGGGAGCGCGCGCACACACACACACACACACACAAACACACACGCACGCACGCACGCACGCACACACACACACACACACACACACACACACACGCACGCACACACACACACACACACACAAACACAAACAGGTGGACTTTATATCGTCAGTTTGTACAAGGAGAAAAAGTGCTTGGGTTGACTGGAGCCCTTTCAGACATTAACCAAAACTCCTGTTGTTTAAGAGAAACACACACACACACACACACACACACACACACACACACACACACACACACACACACACACACACACACTGTCCACATACATGCTGAGACATGTTGAAAAAGTAGTCCATTGTTTAGTGAAGGGGTAGTAGGCTATGTAGTGTTTGTAGATTTCTGTCAGTGGACACCCCCCCCCCCCCTCTTACTCTTGACCCCCTCCCCCGCCCCCCAGCCACTCTACACTATATTTAAAGCAGCTAGAATCAAACCCAATAGTGTCCACAGAATTATACATTTCAAAAGTGTATCAAGGAGGGAAAAAAAAGTCAATGAAAAGCAAAGAGACCAGTCTGGATTGTTCTTCAATCTTCGTCTCTACATTACTTAATGGAAACGCTCTAAATCAGGGGTTTTCAGAGTGTGAGAGAGTGAGCCCCCCCCCCCCCCCCTTCAGAGAACAAATTTCTGCGGAGCCCCCCCCCCCCCCCCAAAAAAAGTTCTAAATCCCTGTGTGTGTTGAAAGATCTCTCAACTATTTTACACATTTTAAACAACTCTGTTCCCACAGTTTGAAAAGCACTGCTGCACTAAAATGACTGATCTGTTTTTTTTTTTTTTTTTTTTAACCTTTATTTATACAGGTAAATCCCATTGAGACCGAAGACTCTTTTGCAAGGGAGACCTGTTCCCATTCCCACGTTACCATTCACACACACATTCATACACCGATAGCAGCAGGCTAACTATCGACATTCACACGAGGCAAGGTGGGTGAAGTGTCTTGCCCAAGGACACAACAACTGTGACACAGGTGGCAGGGCGGGGATCGAACCTCCAACCCTTTGATCATCAGCCGACTCGCTCTACCAACTGAGCCACAGTCGCCCCACACGGGAATTTCACGGAATTTATTAGAAATAGTGTCGATGGTTTATGGAGCAAAACCAAAATGTTCATTCTACTCAAAGCCTGTAAATAAGTCAAACGAGAGACACTGGCTGCGTTCCGAATCGCATACTTTCTACT
>CM049410.1:28950000-28957500 GCA_026929865.2 Hyperoplus lanceolatus
TGTGTGTGTGTGTGTGTGTGTGTGTGTGTGTGTGTGTGTGTGTGTGTGTGTGAGAGAGATTGAAGGTTTCGTGGAAAAAGACAGAACAAAGGTGATATGTTCAAAACAAATCAATCATGGCGGGTCTGACGTCCTCCATAGGAAAGCATGTCAGAAGCATTCAGTGTGTGTGTGTGTGTGTGTGTGTGTGTGTGTGTGTGTGGTGGTGTGTGTGTGTTCTGTGTTTGTGTGTCTGTATCGTGGTGGTGTGTGTGTGTGTTCTGTGTTTGTTTGTTTGTTTGGGTGTGTGTGTGTGTGTGTGTGTGTGTTTGTGTTTTTTGTGTTTAATTGTCTGTTTGGGTGTGTGCTCTGTGTGTGTGTGTGTCGTGTGTGTGTGTGTGTGTGTGTGTGTGTGTTTGTGTTTGTGTTTTGTGTTTGTTTGTCTGTTTGGTGTGTGTGTGTGTGTGTGTGTGTGTGTGTGTGTGTGTGTGTGTGTGTGTCAGCTTTGCGTGTCAACTACGTTTTCATTCGAGTGAACAAATGTGTTGATGAGTCTGTGTGTGTGTGTGTGTGTGTCGAGTGTGTGTATCAGTGTGTGTGTGTGTGTGTGTGTGTGTGTGTGTGTGTATGTCTGTTTCAGTGTGTGTGTCTCTGTATCTGTGTGTGTGTGTGTCTCTATCAGTGTGTGTGTGTGTGTGTGTGTTTGTGTGTTTGTCTGTGTGTCTCTGTATCTGTGTGTATTTATTTGGGTGTGTTTCAGCTTGACTGCAGCAGCACAGACGTACATGCAAACCGACACATCTCTCCACATGCGCCAACACGTGAAAGAGAACGCTGCCACACACACACACACACACACACACACACACACACACACACACACACACACACACACACACACACACACACACACACACAACCCTCTGTGTTAAACCAGGCCATCGCTATCACACGCAATGGGGACAGAGGGACAGATGGTGACATCACAGCAGCAGAGTCACAGAAAGGATTTGATTTTATTCTCCAAATCACAGATGTCTCAATATGACACACAAAGAACAGGGGTGTGTGTGTGTGTGTGTGTGTGTGTGTGTGTGTGTGTGTGTGTGTGTGTTGAAAGGGAATTGTCATTGTCATTGTCATTGTCAGAGGAGGGGGTTTGTTTACATTCACAGAGCCTGCAGTTAGTTTACTAAACATATTTTCTCTACATGTAATTATTAGTATTCAATAATTCTATCATCATAAATCAAAACTTAATCATTAGAAGACCAAGAAGAAGAAGAAGAAGTACTATAGAATAAATAACTAAATACATCTTCACCTCATCACTTGATATTGTGGAAAGACTTGAGGCAGTGGTGGATGATGCCATCTTTAGTAACTACAGCTTCTTGTCCTTGAAGGCCACCGTAGCTTCTGTAAATTCTCCTCTAAAGGGAAAGGGTTAGCAAGGGAGCGCTGACATCTACAATCTCAACACATAGATAGACACCAAATACTCACATATTACGCTCTGCAGCTTTAAGCAATAAACAAATACCATGCCATAGAAAGTCTTCACTAACAAGCCTTCACTGTTTTATAACACGTGTGCTTTTGATTAACACAGACGGGGTTTTCCAACATTAGGAACAACAGCGTAACGTTCTAATATCCCTGGTAAACACACACACACACACACACACACACACACACACACACACACACACACACACACACACACACACACACACACACACACACACACAGAGAGAGAAAGCATAATGTCCTAATTCCCTTCCAGTCATTACTGAGGGCACAAACAAAAAGTGTTTCATTAAAAAATATGTCTGATAATACTTGGAAAGGGTGTGTGTGTGTGTGTGTGTGTGTGTGTGTGTGTGTAATGACAGAAGAATGGTGTTAAATTGGCAGCTCAGAATCTTTGATGTGTGCGTGGTTGTAATTAGTTCTTCTGCATAGTTGGTGTGTTACCTTATGGACACACACACACACACACACACACACACACACACACACACACACACACACACACACACACACACACACACACACACACACACACACACACACAGCCTTTCCAAGTATTGTTCCTAGATTTTCTCGGGAAGAGTTTATGTGTGAAAGAAAGCTTGAATCTATATTCCGGGAATTTTGCATGGGCAATTTGAGACACATTTTAGAGAATATGACGGGGAACAATTAGTTGCTCTAATAATATCTAGTTAAAGGTGTAGTCAGTGATTCTGGAGAACGCTTGTTGTCAAAATCACTTTTTGGTCAAAATCAGTGAATATCTGTGTGTGAGCTGACAGACAATCCAGTGTTAATACACAGCCTAGGCTCTGTAAACAATGGGGGCCCACCGTAGCTAGGAACATAATACCAGCTTACAGAGCCTAGGCTGTGTATTATCACTGGATTTTGTTTTCAGCGCGCACACACACACACACACACACACACACACACACACACACACACCCCCCCCCCCCCCCACACACACACACCCCCCCCCCCACACACACACACACACAGTACAGACAGGTAGTGGATCATGAGGAGATATTCACTGATTTTGACAAAAAAATATTTTGACAACAAGCGTTCTCCAGAATCACTGACTGCACCTTTTGAAGTAGTTGTCCATCTGGTTGGTAAATGGTATGGTAAATGGACTTGTATAGCGCTATATCTCCGTTTATCACAGACTCAAAGCGCTTTACATTGTTTTTTGTACACATTCACCCAGTCACACACACATTCATACACCGATAGCAGCAGCTACCACGCAGGGTAGGCTTAGGTGCTAAGCTAACTAAGCTAACTATCGGGAGCAATTCGGGGTTCAGTGTCTTGCCCAGGGACACTTCGACATGTGGCGGGGAGACGGGGGATCGAACCTCCGACCCTGCACACCAGAGGCGAACTTCCTACCCACTTCGCCACTGCCGCCCCAAAAGTGCCAGACAGAGGAAACACCCTTATTTGGTCATATATAATTCATACCAACATATGCTTCTCTTGTTTTAATGTCCACGCCCTCTAATACATGCTTTGCTTTCACATTTTCATTTCCTGTCTGCATATAAAGAAGCTCAGATGTTTTAAAGGCCTACTTCAGCGGTGGAAATATGAAGGTGTATTGAACTCTGAGATCCTATGTAGTATAAAGGTGCAAACATTTTAGAAATCGGTTCATCGTAGCCTGAGAAAAGGCAGAAAGAGTGTTTTATGGTCTCACTGTCTAACCCTACAGTTTCCTTCTTGTGACATCACAGTAAGGGTTAGGATTAACAGGACAGCTGGGCCAAGGGAAGACTGAGGGAAGAAAAACCTCATTCATTATATTATAATAGTTATTTTATAATGATAGAACGCCGGTTCCGTTTGGGTGAAGTATTCCTTTAAGTCGAGACAGTGAAGGTGGACAGGGTGACACATTTTAACTTCTAGATTTACTGACATTAAAACTATTGTGTTACGCTTAAAGCTGCAGTGTGTAGAATTTTGGGTTTTATTTTCCTAGCAGATTTTATAGAAAGTAATTATAATATCCATAAGTACATTTAATTTAGTGCATAATGGCTCACATAATGGCTCAACATTTTTTTTTAATTATTATTTTTGCCTTAGAAAGGGTCTCATATATGTCCATATTTCTGCATATTTTGGACCAAGGCCTAGTGCCGCCATCTTGAAAGTGTCATAGTTGGAATGTCATCAGGTGCATTGTTTAAAATTTAGAATTGTTCTTGTCCTTGAAGGCCACTGTAGCTTCTGTTATTATTCTAAAGGGGTGGGATTACCCAGGGAGCGTTGCATTCTAGAACTTTGTAGAACTTTCTTGATGATGTCATATTACACACTGCACCTTTAAGTTTCTACTGAACAGATTTTGGATACAGCTTTTTTTCATTTCGTGAAAACACTATATACATGTCTTTAAAAATGCATTGTCAGCATGTTTTTAAGAAGAAAATGTCTCATAAATCAGACAGTGAACAACATATGAACAAATCCTTCTGTAATAACCTTCAGAATAGTGCTGAGAATGATCATGGAAAGTTTAGTCGATGTAAGTGCTTTAGAAGTTGAGATTTTTGGTTCAGAGTATTGAAAAAATAAACTAACATTGAGATAATGTCCGTTAAAGATGGTTGTATAGGAGAAATATACAGACGCAAACAGACAAGGTTTAGTCAAATAAACACCTGAATGTACATGTTGGACCTTTTGATTTATACTGAATGAAAGAAAACATGTTATGGAAGCGAAACACACAGACAAAGGAAAAATCAATGTTTTGAAGTTCGTTCTCATGAAATAACTCATATAAAATGATCATAACTACACATGACAGCTTTAATGTGCCTGTCACTCTCAATTGGAGCCCGTTTCTCTCACTTACACACATGAAACACATCTTTCCATCCATCTATTGTCTGTCTCCAGAGAGGGGAAGACATCAGATTAAAATGGCGTCCCCCCCTCCACCCAAACAGAGCGCTGAACCCTGACTGAAGAGTGTCGGGCCGCGGGCACATAAAGGCAACGTTAGTGGGCTGTTGTTTTAAACATGCTGGGGTTCTGCAAGGAAATATTAAGGGGTGTGTGTGTCTGTGTGTGTGTGTGTGTGTGTGTGTGTGTGTGTGTGTGTGTGTGTGTGGTGTGTGTCTGTCTGTCTGTCTGTCTGTCTGTGGTGTCTGTCGTGTCTGTGTCTGCCGCGCGTCTGCTGTCTGTCTGTGTGTCTGGCACTAAATTAAACGTACTTATGGATATTATAATTATTTTCTACCAAGTCTGCTATGAATAAAATCCCAAAATCCTACACACTGCAGGAGAGAGAGAGAGAGAGAGAGAGAGAGAGAGAGAGAGAGAGAGAGAGAGAGAGAGAGAGAGAGAGAGAGGAGAGAGAGGGGGGGGGGGGGAGAGAGAGAGAGAGAGAGAGGGGGAGAGAGAGAGAGAGAGAGAGAGAGAGAGAGAGAGAGAGAGAGAGAGAGAGAGAGAGAGAGAGAGAGAGAGAGAGAGAGACTATGTATGTATTTCGTCTCTGGAACGCAGAGAGCAAAAGGCCGGACAATAAATCTCCGCTCTGACAGCCTTGGCCAGGCGCGCCCACACAGATAACTGGGGCCCTGCAATGCTCCAGTCAAATCAATGGGCTGCCTTTCCTCTCTCACACACACACACACACACTACACTCACACTCACACACACACACTAGGCACGCATACACACACTACATAACATTACATTCACTCACACACACACTCACACTCACACTCACACTCACACTACACACACACACACACACACACACACATGCATGTATGTTAAACACAGGGGCGCTCGTGGTGGTTGAGTGTGTGTGTGTGTGTGTGTGAACGGTGACGTGGGAATGGGAACAGGTCTCCCTTGAAAAACAGTCTCCGGTCTCAATGGGATTTACCTGTAGGCATTTGAATAAGGGTTTAAATATATATAGTAGTAGTTGACAGACAGACAGACAGACAGACAGGAAGACAGACAGACAGACAGACAGACAGACAGACAGACAGACAGACAGACAGACAGACAGACAGACAGACAAGACACATAAACAAGCAAGAAAAACACAAGCCAAAAAGCACCAGTAGACATGGTACAACAATTAATTTACAGATTTATATTTATAAGTACATTTTAAAAAGAAGCAACAGATGTTAGCAGCAGTTATTATATCATATTTGTGTTCTTGTTTAATAAATGCAGTGTGTAGCAATAAATAAATAAACAGTATAGTATATCTGCATGGCTACTGGTTGCTTGAAGCTGCAGTGTGTAGAATTTTGGGTTTTATTTCCTATCAGATTTTGTAGAAAGTAATTATAATATCCAGCAGTACGTTTAATTTAGTGCATAATAGCTGAAAAAAATGTTTTGAATTATTATTTTTTCCCTTGGAAAGGGTCTCATATATGTCCATATTTCTGCATATCTTGAACCAAAGCCTAGTGCCGCCATCTTGAAAGTGTCATAGTTGGAATGTCATCAGGTGCATTGTTTAAAATGTAGAATTGTTCTTGTCCTTGAAGGCCACTGTAGCTTCTGTTATTATTCTAAAGGGGTGGGGTTACCCAGGGAGCGTTGCATTCTAGAACTTTGTAGAACTTTCTTGATGATGTCATATTACACACTGCACCTTTTAAATCCGTGTCCCACCATTTGAGAAGCCCTGGTATAGTAGATCTGCATGGCTACTGGTTGTTTAAATCTGTGGACAGCAAACTATACAACTCCCTGATAACAGACAGAAAAACATGAGTTTTACAGCAGCCTGGGTTACAGACAGATGGCTTTAATAACCTATAACCCTGATCGTAAAACGGCCCACACTCACTGTGGGGGATTTCTGACTTAAAGGCCTACTTCACCGGTGGGAATATGAAGGTGTATTGAACTCTGAGATCCTATGTAGTATAAATGTGCAAAACATTTTAGAAATCGGTTCATCCTAGCCTGAGAAAAGGCAGAAAGAGTTTTTAAAGAGATCCTATTATACTACTTTTCTGGTCTTCATTTCTTGTTAAAAACTGCTACAGAGCAACCTGACACCAATCACATCACAAAAAATTATGTAGATTTTCGGGACACTCTTCCTCTCACCCTAGCCAGCACAGCAGTCTCTCTCTACACACTGCTTTGAGCTTCTCCGCCCCGCCCCCCCCCCCCTCCTGAAATTCTGAACCGATTTGAACAAGTGAATTCTCGACCGGCTGCCCTAGTGTTTAGCGCTCTGCACAGCCACCCCAGACGGTCAGCAGGGAATACGTCTAAATGCATGTACGTCATTATTTGATAGTTTAGTATGGTTAAACATGACTATAAATCATTATAACAACGTTTATAGGTCATAAAAGTATAATAGGTCCACTTTAAACCTGCAGTGTGTAGAATTTTGGGTTTTATTTCCTAGCAGATTTTGTAGAAAGTAATTATAATATCCATAAGTACATTTAATTTAGTGCATAATAGCTGAAAAAAAAATTTTTAATTATTTTTTTTCCCTTAGAAAGGGTCTCATATATGTGCATATGTCTGCATATATTGGACCAAGGCCTAGTGCCGCCATCTTGAAAGTGTCATAGTTGGAATGTCATCAGGTGCATTGTTTAAAATTTAGAATAGTTCTTGTCCTTGAAGGCCACTGTAGCTTCTGTTATTATTCTAAAGGGTTGGGGTTACCCAGGGAGTGTTGCATTCTAGAACTTTATAGAACTTTCTTGATGATGTCATATTACACACTGCACCTTTTAATGGTCTCACTTTCTAACCCTACGTTTTACCATGTGTAAAATGTAGGGTTAGGATTACCAGGACAGCTGGGCCAAGGGAAGACTGAGGGCAGAAAAACCTCATTCATTATATTATAATAGTGATTTTATAATGACAGATTGCTGGGTGAAATATTCTTTTAAAAACCCGTGAACTCCAACACACACATGCCCATAGAAACCTGTAAAGAGAGTACGCCGCGTT
>CM049410.1:28962500-28965000 GCA_026929865.2 Hyperoplus lanceolatus
GACCCGCGGAAGGAGGAGAGGGTCTGAGAATGACTCTGTGTCTCCCAGTGGATCTGAAGACGCCCGAGAAGAAATCAACGAGGACACAGTATCTAAGGGCGACGCACAGACGCAAGGTCAGTACAAAGAAAATACCCCTGTGTTCCAATCCCCATACTTCCCCACTATTTAGTATGCCAGAAAAAGATTTAGGATGTCCCAATACATGCACGTCAAGTGTGGTATGCTGAAAATACCTAGATGCCCCACTAAATCCAATAGCATTTTGCGGTATTCATCTTTATTCTTGACATTTTTAGACATAAAGAAAAAAAAAATCTTCCTTATCTGATTTTTTTCTTCTCTCCTGTCTGTGGCCCTAAAACTCTTCTGTACTTTAGTATGTAGTGTAGTAAAAAGACTAAAACTCTTCTGTACTTTAGTATGTAGTGTAGTAAAAAGACTAAAACTCTTCTGTACTTTAGTATGTAGTGTAGTAAAAAGACTAAAACTCTTCTGTACTTTAGTATGTAGTGTTAGCCTGGCTCCGCCCGCCCGCCTACTTCCGGCCAAATTTTATTTTCCCTTCAGTAGTCAGTCTGGGTGTACAGCCCATTTCCCAGTTTTGCTGGAGATTCGACAGCCGGTCCAATCAGCGAACAGAGCGAGTGGCTGAGAACGATGACGTCGAAGTCGCGCTCCAGTTTCAGTTGCCAGAAGCCGGCTCATGACACACGTGACGACCAAACGTTATGCGATTGGTTGGCTAATCCAGAGTGGCACTGGGCAGATCCAATAGTTTTAAACTTTAACAGACACCCGCCTCCATGAGTTAACGTTTGCCAATTAAAGCACTGCCTGACCTTCTGTACAAATGAAATGAAGTACGATGGTCTGGTAGCTCCAGGCTAATGTAGTGTAGTAAAAAGACTAAAACTCTTCTGTACTTTAGTATGTAGTGTAGTAAAAAGAAAAAGTATGTGATTTGGAACGCAGGGAGTGTTTAGAAACACACACACACACACACACACACACACACACACACACACACACACACACACACACACACACACACACACACACACACACACACACACACACACACACACACACACACACAGACGCACACACACTAACCCAAACCGTAACCCTATTCATGATGATAGAATCATATTTTCCCCTCCAGACCCGGGGCGCCCTCCAGTCCTCTCCGTGGCCCAGGATTGGGTCCCGATCCTGGACAAAGTCTTTGGTCAGAAGTGGTGCAGCGACGTGTGGCACATCAAGGAGCTAATGGGAGGAGGAGGTCTGTCTGTCTCTCCCCCTGTCTCTCCCGTGTCTGTCTGTCTGTCAGTCTCTCTCCCTGTCTCTCCCACTGTCTGTCTGTCCGTCTGTCTGTCTGTCTGTCTCTCCCCCTGTCTGTCTGTCTGTTTCTCCCCTGTCTCTCCCCCTGTCTGTCTGTCTGTTTGTCCTGTCTGTCTGTCTGTCTGTCTGTCTGTCTGTCTGTCTGTCTGTCTGTTTCTCCCCTGTCTCTCCCCCTGTCTCTCCCCCTGTCTGTCTGTCTGTCTGTCTGTCTGTCTGTCTGTTAGGAGATGAGATGAACATGAAAAACATATACAGCTCTGGAAAAAAATGAAGAGACCACTCCAAATGTTCAGTGTCTCTCGTTTTACTATTTATAGGCATATGTTTGAGTAGAATGAACATTTTGGTTTTATAATATAAACTACTGACAACATTTCTACCAAATTCTCCCCAAACATATTGTCATTTAGAGTGTTTCCATTAAGTTATGTAGAGATGAAGATTGAAGAAAAATCCAGACTGGTCTCTTCGCTTTTTTCCAGACTGTCTGTGTGATGTAATGTGATAACATGCTGATTGTCTCTACTTGTGACATCTATTGCAGCATGTCCGTCCTGGGAGAGGGATCCCTTACTCTGTCCACTCTCCCTGAGATGTCTTGAAAAAAAAATTAATCCCGGTAAAGGGTTTTTTACTGGGAGTTTTTTCTCAGCCGAGCTAAGGGTGTAAGGGCAGGGGGATAGATAGATAGATAGATAGATAGATAGATAGATAGATAGATAGATAGATAGATAGATAGATAGATAGATAGATAGATAAGGGCAGAGGGGTGTCATACTGTATGGAATGTAAAGCCCACTGAGGCAAATGTCTATTTGTGATATTGGGCTATACAAATAAAACTGATTTGATTTTAATAAGCGTAAACTAATCATGACTTGTATTTCCATCAGGAGGAGGAGGAGGGAGGAGCCTAAGTGTGGACGGAACCTCTCTGGCCAATCAGAACCACCCGTCTGCCGTCACCATGGAGCCCAGCCCGTCGTCACCGCAACAGATGGACCCAAGATGGACGCCGCTGGAGGACATGGAGGTTTTCTCACCGGACGAGGACACACACAGAGCCGTTAGCGCGCCGCGGATAGCTCTGGGAACGCCACACAGCCCCACAGGTAGGAAATATACATATATATATCAAATCATCACATACATTTTT
>CM049410.1:28970000-28985000 GCA_026929865.2 Hyperoplus lanceolatus
TCTGCGTCCGCCCTACACTGCTCCCTCTGTGGGAAGAGATTCAGCTCTGCCACGCGTCTACACAGCCACGTACGGGCTCACCATCCAGCGGACAGGGGCGACACTTAAAATCTATCCATGTATACTATCCAGGCGAAAAAGCTACGCAAAATCAGGACGCCAACAACTGAAATATATTTTTATTTTTTGCAATTTTTTTCCCGAACATTTGCAAGATTGGAAACTGCATTTTTTTTTAAATTTTTCTTTTTCTTTTTTTTAATAAGTTGCAGAAATTCAAAAGTGCCGTCTCCATAAATATAAGAAGAAAATACTTTTGGAACCAGTCTCGGTACGTATATGTCTCTCTGTATGTCACATGGTTTGGAGACAGACTTAAAGGGAACCCTGAAATACCTACACAACATTAGGACCCAAAGCCCTGCACTGCTCCATGTGTGTGGCAAGAGATTCCGCTCCGCCACGCGCCTACACAGCCACGTACGGGCTCAGCATTCACCGGACAGGGGCGACACTTAAGACCCTAAAGGGAGGGGCGACACTTAAGACCCTAAAGGGAGGGGTTTATACACTCATCCATTCATCAACTCAGACGGAAAAGCTACTCAAAATCAGGACGCCAACAACTGAATTTTTTATTATTTTTTTTCTGCAAATTTTTTCAAGCTGCAGTTGCTGTTGAAAAGTGTCGTCTCATAAATCTAAGAAGACAAGACTCTGAGAGTGTCTACGAGGTCACACACTCACTCAGAGCAACACTGTCTACGAGGTCACACACTCACTCAGAGCAACACTGTCTACGAGGTCACACACTCACTCAGAGCAACACTGTCTACGGAGGTCACACACTCACTCAGAGCAACACTGTCTACGAGGTCACACACTCACTCAGAGCAACACTTTGAACTAGTGATTCAGAATAACACTCGTTGATTCAGATGATAAACAAAATCAGGAAGCAACATTGGAAACATTGGAATTGTTTTTAAAGAAGTTGAAAAGTGGCTTAAGGAACCAATTGGAGTCTCTGTCACATGGTCAGAGCAGCACAGAGGGAACACTGAAAAGCCTAAACTGAATCAAGACGCCGAGAACTGACACAGAATTTTTCTTTTAAGAGATTATTTTTTGGCATGTTTATGCTTAATTGACAGTGCAGAGAGAGACAGAGGTGAAATGGGGCAGAGAGAGGGGAGTGACATGCAGAGAACGACCACGGGCTGGAATCAAACCCGGGTCCGCTGCTGGCCGAGGCCCATGGGGGGGGGGGGAGCCCTACCAACTGAGCTAAGGGCGCCCCTCAATTTTTATTTTTTATCCAAGTTTCAGAAGTTGAAAGGTGGCGTCTGATGAATCTACGGAGACCAGACTGATGCTTTGGTTGGGTGCGGAGCGGTAAGCCTAAATCTGTCTGGCATTTCCAAACACAAAGAAACCTGCCGATTTGTTTTGCAAAAAAACATGGCAAAATGGACTCCACTTATACAGCGCTTTTCCTTGGTTTTTCACAGACCCAAAGCGCTTTACATAGTTTTGTACACATTCACCCAATCACACACACATTCACCCATTCACACACACATTCACCCATTCACACACACATTCACACACCGATAGCAGCAGCAGCTACCACGCAGGGTGCAAGCTAACTATCAGGAGACATTTAGGGTTCAGTGTCTCTTTGCCCAGGGACACTTGGACATGTGGCGGGGAGACGGGGGATCGAACCACCGACCCTGTAACCCAGTGGACGACCGAACCGCCCTACACACTTCACCACAGAGAATTCTCAATCTCAAATTCCGTATCACACACAGGTTAACTAAGGATTTTTCTGCGGGAAACACTGTATTATGGAAAGACACCATTGATATCACTTTGAAAGAGAATACCTTGGACCAGCTGAATATGGATCACGGACCCGTTAACCTTGTGAGGGAACCTGGAACAAGACAATTTAAAAAAAAAAAAAAAATCCGTAAAGTATGGAATGAAAACAGCCTTGTTCAGCTTCTGCAATAAGCCTGAGACAATGTTCGGTGGCTGTACTATCCGTTAGTTTCATAGTCCATTCTCTGACGACTGTCTTGGGTTTTAAAGTGCTCTTCATTGACAATTTCTTTTCTCTTTCTCGGATTTTGGATTTTTTATCGTTGTTAAAGGTGATTATTGCCTTTTTTTTTGTGTTTTTCTAAAAGGGTCTTTTTGTTACTTTTTCTCGTACAACAGAAAACAGAGCAAGACGTACTTTAAACAGTGGCTTCTGGGTCCTTCTTTTGAATGTGAATTTCAGCTATTTCTTTTTTTTTTTAAAAGGGGATAAATTCTTTGTACGTTTTTATTTGTACAGTTTTTTTTTGATTTTTTTTCGGGACAAAAACTGAAGATGAAACGAGAGATGGGAGTTTCTGTTTTCATCTGTTTCCTTCTCTTTCACTCCACAAAACCTCATGTTAACACACAGATACCTCCTTACACACACACACACACACACACACACACACACACACACACACACACACACAGATACCTCCACAGAAACAAAACAACTCCACGCACGATTTCTGCTGGAAAATATTACATTTATCTTTAACTTTCTTAACTAAAAAAAAAAAAGTGTTTTTCTAACTTCAACTAACAAATTTTTCTTATTTTTTTCTTAGTATTCTGATTTGCGTGGAAGTCCATCTCTGCCGCAAAAACAAGAATGATTTAACAGATTACATTTTGTCTGAAATGGGCTTCCATACAATCGCCAGAAATACATTTTTAAAGTCGAAAATAATCACAAAAAAAAAGTTTTAATTCCAAAAATCATGTTGAACTGATTATGTCCCAAATAATGGATTTATTGTTTTATTGCCTTTTGCTTTTACTACCTATAATTTGGGTCGGATAATGTTCCCACTGCAATACACGCCGCACTAGGGGACATCTAAACGACTAAACACTGCAGCTGTGAGAGCGCCCCCAAAACACCATTTAAAAATACCTAATTACTGCCTTTTGAAGCACTAAATTATGCTTCTCCAATGACATGATTTGCACTTTTCGTTTAGGGAAATCTCTCAATTATCCAGGCAGTTAAAAATAGGCAAAAAGATGAAGATGCCTGAGTTGAGTTTTTATCAAATTCTTTTACACTTTATAATCAATGTTTTAACCGTTAAAGTCAAAAGTTAGTTTCTAAGTTACACCACCTCGTGTGTTAAAATCAAACCAGAATTTTTCAGCCGTTCCCTCCCTTTGTGTGTGTGATCCTCCTGCATCCTGTATCCACCCTGAGTTCCAATCCCCATACTTCCCTACTATTTAGTATGCCAGAAAAAGATTTAGGATGTCCCAATACATGCACGTCAATTGTAGTGTGCTAAAAATACACAGATGCCACACTAACTACAAAAGCATTTCGGAGTATTCGTCTTTATTCTTGACATTTTTTGACATAATGAAAAAAAAAAATCCTCATCTGATTTTTTTTTTCTCTCCTGTCTGTGGTCCTAAAACTCTTCTGTACTTTAGTATGTAGTGTAGTAAAAAGACTAAAACTCTTCTGTACTTTAGTATGTAGTGTAGTAAAAAGACTAAAACTCTTCTGTACTTTAGTATGTAGTGTAGTAAAAAGACTAAAACTCTTCTGTACTTTAGTATGTAGTGTAGTAAAAAGACTAAAACTCTTCTGTACTTTAGTATGTAGTGTAGTAAAAAGACTAAAACTCTTCTGTACTTTAGTATGTAGTGTAGTAAAAAGACTAAAACTCTTCTGTACTTTAGTATGTAGAGCAGTAAAAAGAAAGAGTATGTGATTTGGAACGCAGGGTCAATATCGGACACAGGGAAGGGACGCTGGTTTTTAAAGGAACTGATGAAAATATAAATATGACTTGACGTCCGTTTGTTTTCTGCTTCGCGACGCTTCTCTTTCAGTTCGAACAATCAAATCATTTTCCATCAATTTTTTACTTTCTGCTTTTTGTAAATTTTGTGCAAAGAAAACTCAAATGTTTTCATTCTAACTGGACGGTGGGTTTGTTTTTCACTCATTTGATCAAAACGCTCTGTTGATATTTAGCAATACAGCGCTGAAACTCCAGTTAAAATGTATAGAAAGGCCCTAAACGCTCTGTTGATATTTAGCAATACAGCGCTGAAACTCCAGTTAAAATGTATAGAAAGGCCGTAAATGCTCTCCGGATGACACGCAGTTTTGTGTGGATGTGGAGAGTATGTATCCGGCCTTAAATTAAAATCAAACGCCTTTTTAAAGTTGCTACGAGGAACTTTTCAAATATTTCTGAAACAGTCTCATTTTTCCTCTGATGATCATAAATTACATACAAACAAGACCATCAGTGCAAAAATAATGCTATTTTTATGACCATCAGTGCAAAAATAATGCTATTTTCATATAGTTTTTCTTAATGCCTTTGTCATGGGTATACGCTCACCCAGGAACAACAGCTGGCGTGGTAAAAAAAACACTATCGCTTCTGTCCAAAGGGGGGCGCTAGAATGAACACAAACTTGAAAGTTCCTCGGAGCACCTTTTTTTAAAGGTCTAAAAATCCTAATTTTAATTTGAAAATGCGATAATAGAATTACAAAGCCGCTTTTCTGCAAACCGCTAAGTTTTTTTCCTACATCTGTTGTTGCACACATCTTTACATACCTCAAAGTTTAAGTGTTTCATTGTCACAGACCTCCTTACCTCAGTATACATACAGTAGCATTTATGTTTTACGACAGTCATGTGTAAATTCTTCTTATTTTTTGATGTTTTTTTCAATGTTGGATGCGTCTCAATTTTATGTTTTTTTACTTTTAACTTTTTTAAACTGAGCCTGAAGCTGTCGGGTAAAAACCAAAAACTGCAAAGGATGAAACTCTCAGACTTGAAAAGGGAGGATTTAAAATATAGTATTTAAAATATATATATTTTGGTCCACATATTGCTTTCATAGTGTTTCGTTAGATTTTTCATCTAGTTAATGTTCTATTAAGTTCCCATTTATGAAATACTAAATTAAATGTGAATCTGATTTTGAATCTGATGAAAGTGGGGGCGGGACTCGATAAGACTTAGGCTTCTTCCGTCACCCTTTCGGACAACACTGAGTAAGATTTATGATGTGAAAGAGATAATTGTGTATTGTGTGGAATTGTCCGAAAGAAAAATAAATAAATAAATAAATAAATAAATAAATAAATAAATAAATAAATAAATAAATAAATAAAACGAGGGATTAAGTGATAATCCACTGATGAAAGCTCCTGTTGAAAAACACACAAATACATGAGATTTCCAACAAATGGCGGTTATGTGGTTTTCACCGGACAGCTGATATAAAGAAATTCAGTCAGAAAAACCTCGAACACATTAACTCAACCGTTAACTGAACGGGGAATATTTGATATGCAGCTCTGGAGAAAAAAATGAAGAGACCACTCCAAATGTTCAGTGTCTCTTGTTTTACTCTTTAGAGGCATATGTTTGAGTAGAATGAACATTTTGGTTTTATAATATAAACTACTGACAACATTTCTACCAAATTCCAATAAATTCATTATTCAGTCATAAGAGCATTTCCATTAAGTTATGCAGGATGAAGATTTAAGAAAAATTCAGACTGGTCTCTTAATTTTTTTCCAGAGCTGTAGTTAAAACAGAGTTGTTGTTTTGAGGTCATAGCCTGACAGCAGTAGCATCATGTGACGTGTTTATCCAATCAGAGCGCGCCTCCTGTCATTGTTTACAAAGCCATACAGAGAGAGAAATACATCTGGGGGAAAATACTATATACTGAAATGTTCAAATGATAGAAAAACTGGGAGATATCACAAAGAAGGAGCCTGCACAACGAGTTAGCTAGAATAGTTAGCTTAAATAGCACTGCAGCGGCTTTATTTTTTAACGTGTATTAAAGGTGCAGTGTGTAATATGACATCATCAAGAAAGTTCTACAAAGTTCTAGAATGCAACGCTCCCTGGGTAACCCCAACCCTTTAGAATAATAACAGAAGCTACAGTGGCCTTCAAGGACAAGAACAATTCTACATTTTAAACAATGCACCTGATGACATTCCAAATATGACACTTTCAAGATGGCGGCACTAGGCCTTGGTCCAAAATATGCAGAAATATGGACATATATGAGACCCTTTCTAAGGGAAAAAATAATAATTCAAAACTTTTTTTTCAGCTATTATGCACTATATTAAATGTACTTATGGATATTATAATTACTTTCTGCAAAATCTGCCAGGAAATAAAACCCAAAATTCTACACACTGCAGCTTTAAGACATAAATGAAAACAGAATTTTATTACCATTTCACCAAACCACCTTTCTTGAGAATGGGTTCAGAGGTGAGTGAGTGAGTTACAATATTCTGTTTTGAGAATAAACCATTTATCTTGATTTAGGCATTGTACTTTTTATTAGTGCAAACATACAACGGTTACAGACAGCAGCTCGACTGCAGTAGAATAAATATATTTTGAATAAGTATTAAAAACAAATTCCACCAGACGCATTTCTCTCCAAACGTTATTTTTAAAGGAGGTCGCTCAAGAAGAAAGAAAATTCTGTAGTTGTTACACGGCACACATTTATTTTATTCGTATTATTTAAAGGTGCTCTGAGGAACTTTTAAATATCTCTGAAACAGTCAGATTTCTCCTCTGATGATCATGACCATCAGTGTAGAATAATGCTATTTTTATATAGTTTTTCTTTATGCCTTTTTCATGGGTATGTTCACTCAGGAACAACAGCTGGAGTAGTAAAAACACTACCTCTTTTGTCCAAAGGGGGCGCTAGATGAACACAAACTTAAAAGTTCCTCAGAGCACCTTTAAAACACTGAGACGCATCCAGACAGCATCATGTGTAGGCTACATATCACATCCTGACTCAAGTGACTTCTATTTTACATTTTTTTGTTTTTGCAGTTTTTGTGAAAAGTGGTTGTGTGGTTCCATGTGGGAAGAAGTCACGTTATTTTTGTTTGTATTCAGTCTTCAGAACTAAAAAATCCTGAAAAGAGTTTTTATAAATAAGGGAATTAACTGTTCGAATAGTTAGACTGGAGGTCCCCACTCAAGCTATAGTTAGACTGGAGGTCCCCACTCAAGCTATAGTTAGACTGGAGGTCCCCACTCAAGCTACGTTCACAACACAACGGTTTGTATGGCGCAAAGTGGGGAATTGTGGAATCCAACAATTTTTTTTATTTTCAACAAATTTTTTTTTTGAAAAGGGACAGTAAAAATTCAAATTCTAAGGACTTTTTGAAATATTTAAAATGCACCGGAGTGAGTTAAAAGCTAGTTTTCATGTGCGGTCCCTTCTGCTGTTAATAGACATACTAACTTGAAAACGACAGCAAAATACACAAGAAGAACTTCAGATAAAAGTTGAAGCGACAAGTGTTTTGGATACGTGCCAAATACACACACAGATCCGCACAAAAGAACTTGAATCTTCTTTGTATCAGGATTCATTCAGAGTCCAGAATGTTTCAAAAATTCTTGATTTATAATTTTGTTTTTTTTACGGTGTGAAATCGTTGCTACAGTCCCGCGAAACACTGTCGTCGCGTTCAAAAAAACGGCCCGAAACATTATATATATATATATTTTTTTTTTGCGTTTTTATGTCGAAAACGTAAACGGCTCCTTGTAAATGTTTGAAGCGACCTTGGGAAAGAGGGGTTTGAAAGGTATATTTTTTTTGTGTTTTTTTAAATTTTTTTTTTTTTTTTAAGTTGTTTGTACTTCAAGCAGACTGTGTGTGATTATGATGACAGGGAACCGTGATGCTTTTATTTTGAAATTCTTAATTACTACTCCCTGTTTTAATATCTGAGTGAAAGTCGCAATACTTTTGATAAAAAATAAAAATGTGCCCTTTTCTTTTTCTAGTTCAACAGTCTGATGAAACCAAAATCTGAAGAAATAAATTCATATTTAAAAATAGAAATGTTAAAGGTGCTACAAGGAACTTTTAAATATTTCTGAAACAGTCTCATTCTTCCTCTGATGATCAGAAATTACATGTAACAACAAACGAGACCATCAGTGCAAAGAATGCTAATTTTTTATATAGTTTTTCTTAATGCCTTTGTCATGGGTATACGCTGACCCAGGAACAACAGCTGACGTGGTAAAAAACACTACCGCTTTTGTCCAAAGGGGGGCGCTAGAATTAACACAAACTTGAAAGTTCCTCGGAGCACCTTTAACCTTCAGTTGGGAAATGAAATAAAAATTCAGAAATGTGAAAATTAAAGGTGAAGTCAGTGATTCTGGAGACTGATTTTTTTTCTTGTATGTAAACAAAGGGTATGTTAACAAAGTGGCCCACCATAGCTAAAGCAACTTTACAGAGCCCGTTTACAGAGCCTAGGTTGTTTATAAACAGTTGCTTTCAGTGAACACAGTACAGACTGGAGGTAAGCGGATCGTGGGGAGATATTCACTGATTTAGATTTTTTTTTGACAAAGTGATTTTGACACCAAGCGTTTTCCAGAATGGCTGTCTCCACCTTTAACTCAAACCGTTGACCTTTTCGTGACTATTCTGAGTGAGTTTTCTTTTCTTGTCGCCAGTGAAATGGAGAGAACTCGCCGTTGTTTTTACCTGTTGAACACAGAACCGTCTGAATGTCATTTTTCGCCCAGTTTCAACTGATGGTGGTGATGGTGATTTTTTTATTATTATTATTATAAAATTTTAATTTTAATTTTCTATTTTTCTTCATGCCTGTTTTAGTCTGTTCTGAGACCGGGTACTTTTTAGTGTTTAAAATTCAAACAAAAATACAATAAATGTTCACAACTACCAGCTGGTCTGACGAGTCTCATTTATCAACCATAGTAAATAATATGGATGTAGCATCCGGGCTGACCTCGGTTATTCACACGGCATTTCAATAATCCTGGTTTGTGCGCGTCGCCATTTCGTCGGGGGGAGGGAGATAGCTGACGTATACCTCCGAGGCAAAGTGAGGGACAACGGGCGGAGAGCTGTCACTCAAGAGATCGCGCCAATACATTTTAACCTCCAAAAGAATAAAAACTAGCGTGGGCCAAAAAAATTCACCCCCCTCAGTGTTGTCATGGAGATATGACCTAAACATACAGACTAGAATGTTTTTTTTAATCCAGGCCTGAAATAGGTTTAATAATGCTGTGAAAACGGCCTGTTTAACATTGGAGTCAATGAGAGATGGATGTCTTCTGCTTCCACCCCCCTAGTGGCACTTTCTGGTTACTACAGTTGTGGTCACTTCCTTATTGGATGCTGGTAAACATCGCTGAGGTTGGGGCTTGGTTATAATAGAACAAACTGTAATGTACGGAAGAGGATTTGAGCCAAATACGCTTACTTTATTATACACTTAAAGCAGGGGTATGTGATTTCTGATTGGTCAAAGTTAACATGAGCGGTACACTTTGACCAATCAGAGCGAGGCCCCGATTCTCTGTTCTTATTGGCTGTTGGGACTCTCCATTCACTTTGGCACGACGTTGTTGGTGTAGAGCGTGTCAGGGAGGGACCATAGGGGAGGGACCAAAGAGAACAAGTGGAGCGGTTGAGGTATTTGGATTCGAATCTCTATCCCAACTGCCATTTTCTCCCCAAATCCTCCACCCCAGCTTTTAAGGAGAAGTCAGTGATTTTCTTGTGTTAATATTCAGGTTAAATCTCTATATTCATACAGCAGTCACTTAAACAGTATGCGTAGTTCATAACACAGGTCTCCCAGTCATTCAGCTTTGCAGTAACAACAACACAACCATCTAAAGGTAGTAAGGAAGGAATGAGTGAGGTAAGGACTCAAAAATTGAATAGTTTGGGCACATTCGAAATTATGAATTGCATTGAGGAATACAGCTCTGCAAAAAAAAATGAAGAGACCACTCCAAATGTTCAGTGTCTCTCGTTTGACTATTAATAGGCATGTGTTTAGAATGAACATTTTGGTTTTATAATATAAACTACTGACAACATTTCTACCAAATTCCAATACAATGTTTGTCATTTGGAGCATTTCCATAAAGTAATGTAGAGATGAAGATTGAAGAAAAATCCAGACTGGTCTCTTACATTTTTACTGAGCTGTATAATGATATAATATAATAATAATAATAATAATAATAATAATAATAATAATCATAATAATAATCATAATAATAATCATAATAATAATCATAATAATAATAATAATAATAATAATAATAATAATAATAATAATCACCCGTTGATGTGACTAAAACATTCATAGCATAAAAGTATTTCTGATGAGTACATGGTTAGGAAGGTGGAGTGAGGAAAGGAAAGATATGCCTAGGAAAGGTAGTAAGTAAGGAAACATACGAGTGAGGAAAGGAGGTAGTTCGGGAACATATCGTGGAATTTTGAGGGTCAAAGTTTCACACAGAATATCATTTTTTTTTGCCATTAAAACCAAAATGGTTCAAATACTTTCAATCTGGAAACTACACAGCACCCCCTCTCCCACACACACACACACACACACACACACACACACACACACACACAGTCTCTCCCTCTCTCTCAGACACAGTCACACACACTCTCTCTCACACACACACACACACACACAACACACACCCCCTCCCCCCCCCCACACACACACACATAAGGTAAGGTAGCTAGGAATGGAGTTAGTGAGGAAAGGAGGTATAGTTTGTGCAGGAACTGGCATGTGAAGTGTGTGTGTGTGTGTGTGTGTGTGTGTGTGTGTGTGGTGTGAGGGAGAGAGTGTGTGTGACTGTGTCTGAGAGAGAGGGAAAGAGAGAGGGAGAGACTGTGTGTGTGCGTGAGAGAGAGAGAGAGGGGGAGAGAGAGAAGGAGGGAGGGAGAGACTGTGTGTGTGTGTGTGTGTGTGAGAGAGAGAGAGAGAGAGAGGAGGGAGGGAGGGAGTGCGTGCGTGAGTCAGTGAGGAGGGAGGAGAGGAGGCGAGGAGACGTGGCGGCTCAGCGGCTCAGCCGGAGTTTGAGCTTGTATTGACGGGCAGCGGGTTCGATCCACACGGCCATGCACCGGAGCCCCCACAGGTACCGTACCATCTCCTCAACTTTAGCGGCCTTTAGGAGCTTCTAACCCGGGCTAGAGCTGTGGCGAGACCCGCTCCAATCATGGTTCTATAGAGAAACGCTCCAATGCGCTCCGTTTCCGCTGTTATAGCCTACATGCCTCAATCTGCATGCCTGCCTAAAAAAAAATGCATGCACCTTTATAAACAGGCTACTACGGAATCGGCTACTTGCCTAATAATGCATTCATACTGTTACTGTGGGCTATTTATGATTTATATTGTTTTAACGAGTGATTTTTTTGGTTCGCCAGAGTACATTTGATACACTTTAGTAATGGTTTTATCAGTAGAAAGGGCCTAGTTTATTTAATCCACTGTAACAAAGTGATTTTGACACCGAACATTCATTTTCATACGTTGAAAAACCCCATTAGGTTATTTATCATCATAAATGGACCTGACAAAGATTATTAAATAGTGTTTTAACAGATTTTCGCCTTAGAAAATCACTACAGTGCCTTGCTAGTTTGCCATACCACCACAGCTAAGGTGGCATGTCATTTTCGGCAGGCATTCACAACTCACACACATTTCCAGATGGGTTTTAATCGTTCTGTTGGCCGTTATTAGTGTCATTAATCCCGCTAAAAGTGGAGAACCATACATCGCTACACTCTCACTTTCTAGCCGATAGCACAACAGCAGCTAGGTAGCTTAGCATAGCAGCCTCCATTACAGACAAGATGGCCACTGTAACTGGCTAGTTGTGCTAGGTAGCTAGACATGGCATCCTGCCCCGTCTTTGTATGCCACACAGCGAAGCAGAGCCGCTCCATGCACCGGTGGCATGTGGAGCTTTCTCCCCCGGCCCAGAGGCCTCGTGTGGCGGGCAGATGTGGTGGTGTAGTGGGGGGGTGGATGGAGGTAAAAATCAATCAGAGCCAGATTGTTGCGTGGCGGTTTGAACGAGGTTTGAAAATGCTACCTGAGCGCGCGAGAGACAGGTAACCTGCAAAGGCTGATACAAGAAAGCATGCAAACTTTTTAATCTGTGCGCGCGCGTGTGTGTGTGTGTGCGTGTGTGTGTTTGAAGTGGAAGTAGTTTGAAGGTATTTGTCTCATGCATATATTCATGTGTCCAGATATACCAGTGTCCCGCATACCCTTAAATAAACGTAAAAGTATAATAGATAACTCGCCTAAGCTGTATTTTTCATGGGCCTATAGGCTAAAGGTATTTGTAGGCAGATGGGACTTCTCAAAACAATTTTACAAAGATCTTTACAGAGCAGATTAAAACGTTAACCCAAAACCAACGTTAAAAACTGCAATAAATTCATTAAAACAATGCTCTAAAGTAAAGAGGTGAAGTTTTAACTGACATTTAAGATCAGTTTGCTGTCCTAACTTGGTTCACACATAATCAGATTACTGATAAACAAACCTCATTTCTAAAGCAACTTTCATACAATAAATGCAGCTCTAAAGTGTAAGTTAAAGGTGCAGTCAGTGATTCTGGAGAACGCTTGTTGTCAAAATCACTTTTTATCAAAATCAGTGAATATCTCCTCATGATCCACTAATACTGGATTAGATTTATGTAGCGCTTTTTCCCCTAGGGACTCAAAGCGCTTTACAGGGTTCCAGGTTCCATTCATACACGCACCATACCGGTGGTGGTAAACTACCATAGTAGCCACAGCTGCCCTGGGGCAGACTGACGGAAGCGTGGCTGCCACGGCCCCTCCGACCACCACCTCAAACATACAGCAGTCATACACATTCATACGAGGCAACAACAACTATGACACAGGGGGCCGGGCGGCGAATTGAATCGCCAACCCTTGGATCATTGGCCGACCCGCTCTACCACCTGAGCCACAGTCGCCCTTATGTACTGCACATGCTCCACCAAAGGTTCATAATTGAAGCTGTCTAACACCATCTCTTAACTTTCTCTTAAATGCAGTTTTTCCTATAGTATTTAAATACATTGTTTTTAACATGAGTGCTTCTTCAAAACCTAAAAACCCTTTGAAATGATTTCTTACTACCTGTCTGTACTGAGTGAATATCTCCTCATGATCCACTACCTGTCTGTACTGTGTCTTCTCCTCTATCCACTACCTTCTACTTGTCTGTCTCCTCATGATCCACTACCTGTCTGTACTGAGTGAATATCTCCTCATGATCCACTACCTGTCTGTACTGAGTGAATATCTCCTCATGATCCACTACCTGTCTGTACTGAGTGAATATCTCCTCATGATCCACTACCTGTCTGTACTGTGTGTCTGTCTCCTCATGATCCACTACCTGTCTGTACTGAGTGAATATCTCCTCATGATCCACTACCTGTCTGTACTGTGTGTCTGTCTCCTCATGATCCACTACCTGTCTGTACTGAGTGAATATCTCCTCATGATCCACTACCTGTCTGTACTGAGTGTGAGCTGAAAATGAATCCAGTGTTAATACACAGCCTATGCTCTGTAAACAAAGGGTGTGCTTATTTTTATTTATGTCAACTATATTTCTACAGGCAAGTCATTGGGAACAAGTTGGTACTTCCAGTGGCGTCCCGATAAGTGACACAAGCCACTGAGGGGACCAGATAATCTTTAATATATTAGTGTTTTAAGAGGTGGAAGCCTGGACCTGTCAATTGACAAACGTTAAATCACTTGAAGGCGGGTCTCTGTTGAAGTTTAAAACTATTGGATCTGCCCAGTGCCACTCTGGATCTGCCAACCAATCGCATAACGTTTGGTCGTGACGTATATGTCATGCGCCGGCTTCTGACTACAACTGAAACTGGCGCACGACCTCAACGTCATTGTTCTCAGCCACTCCCGTCTGTTCGCTGATTGGGCCGTCAAAAATATGTCCGGAGAAAACCTAAGAATATATACTGCAGGCCCAGACTGACTACTGAAGGAAAATGAAAATTGAGCGGAAGTAGGTAGCCGTGCGGTGCCAGGCTGCCTATAAGCATCTTTGGGCGTTCATAGTAAGCTGCTGCTATGTGTGATTAGTCTTAAGGTGGTAGGAAATGTTAATAGTTATTTCTTAGCGGTATTATTATCAGATCTGTACAGGGAGAAACATTTCTGCAGTCGCCAGGTATAGCATCTTACTGCACTACACTAGTAGTAGTAGTTGCTTATGTTCAGGAACAAACTTTTGATTTTGACTTACTCTGTCTGTCTGTCTGTCTGTGTCTCTGTCTGTCTCTCTCTGTCTGTCTGCCTGTCTCTGTCTGTCTGTGTCTCTGTCTCTGTCTGTCTGTGTCTCTCTCTCTGTCTGTCTGTGTCTCTCTCTCTCTCCATCTGTCTGTCTGTCTCTCTGTCTCTTTATCTCTGTCTGTCTGTCTGTCTCTCTCTCTCTCTGTCTGTCTGTCTGTAGGCTGGTCCCAGTCAGCTGTGGGTGGTGACATCAGAAGAACAACGTTTTGCTCGTTGGATTTTCATTGGACGCTCGTCTCAGGAACACGCCCCCTTTCCATATAAGCCCCTCCCCTCTCAGGACAGGTAAACATCTGCCCTGTGCTCTAAATCTCCTCCTCTTTCTTTTCTCTATTTTACATACTCTATCTGATCATAAACAGAATCTAGTTAGGATGCAGTATGCTACAAATGGGACTTTAACTTATTTATTTCATCATAACATGGCTCCTTGATCTTGCCTCTTGCTTTTATATCCGTCTCATCCCCGTTTGTTTTCATATGGAGGCTTCGTCGATGTGACGTCACTTCACGTGCGCACTGGATTGTGGGTCAGAATCGCCCAAATAGGATGCTGTTTTCAACACTAAAAATCTCAGCCTGATGAAGTAGGACATCCGGGTACTTCTAACCATCCTAAATCTGGCCACAAGAATCGGGACATCCTAAATCTTTTTTTCTACCATACTATATAGTAGAAAGTATGGGG
>CM049410.1:28990000-28997500 GCA_026929865.2 Hyperoplus lanceolatus
GAGCAGATTCACAAGAGAGAACGCACGGACACGGCTAGCACTAGCGGCAGCAGCTTAGGCAGCGACAGCAGCTAAACACACAGACTGTACACTCCCTTTACAGGTGCAGCAGGGGCGCTGGAGAATGGCTGCTGTTGTTTAGAAGAAAAAAAAATCTCTTTTCAGTCAAACTCGGTGAATATCGACATGCTACCTGTCTGTACTGGGTGGGCGCTGGAGAACAAATCCAGTGTAATGCCCCTGTATCGTAAACCCAAATCTTTCTCCCTATGTCATGTGTGGAGTTAGTTTCATGATAGTAAAGCATCTGAAAAGAGTTAGAGGCATATTCATCAATCCACATTAAAGATATTGTCATTTAAGTTTGATAAACTTTACAGAGGTTCAGTTTAGAAGAGGTAGACGGGCTGTGCTCTGGTTCTTATGACACAATAAGTATTTTGAACCAATCACAGCAGTTCTATGTCCGAACGGTCAATAAAAACAATGACTGTTGCCATAGAGACAGTTTGATATGGCCACAAAAAAAAACGGTCTAGACAGTAAAAAAATCAGTTTTATTAAGTATGTTTTATAATATTTATGAAAAAAAAAATTCAATCAGGTTTTTGTGAAAGCATATCAAGACACCCAACCTTCATATCATATTTTGATAAGTTACTATTTAAGACCAGGTTTTCATACACTTTAATACACAGCCTAGACTCTGTAAACAGGGTTAATACACCACCTAGACCCTGTAAACAGGGTTAACACACAGCCTAGGCTCTGTAAACAGGGTTAATACACAGCCCAGGCTCTGTAAACAGGGTTAATACACAGCCTAGGCTCTGTAAACAGGGTTAATACACAGCCCAGGCTCTGTAAACAGGGTTAATACACAGCCCAGGCTCTGTAAACAGGCATGCTGCTGGCTACGGTGGACCCCGTTTCTCTACATACATCATGAGGAGATATTCACTGATTTTGACCTTTTTAAAATGATTTTGACAACAAGATAAAACGTTCTCCAGAATCTCTGACTCCACCCCCCTTTAACCTCTCTGACTCCACCCCCCTTTAACCTCTCTGACTCCGCCCCCCTTTAACCTCTCTGACTCCACCCCCTTTAACCTCTCTGACTCCGCCCCCTTTAACCTCTCTGACTCCGCCCCCCTTTAACCTCTCTGACTCCACCCCCCTTTAACCTCTCTGACTCCACCCCCCTTTAACCTCTCTGACTCCACCCCCCTTTAACCTCTCTGACTCCACCCCCCTTTAACCTCTCTGACTCCGCCCCCCTTTAACCTCTCTGACTCCGCCCCCCTTTAACCTCTCTGACTCCACCCCCTTTAACCTCTCTGACTCCGCCCCCCTTTAACCTCTCTGACTCCGCCCCCTTTAACCTCTCTGACTCCGCCCCCCTTTAACCTCTCTGACTCCGCCCCCTTTAACCTCTCTGACTCCGCCCCCTTTAACCTCTCTGACTCCGCCCCCCTCTGACTCCGCCCCCTTTAACCTCTCTGACTCCGCCCCCCTCCGCCCCCTTTAACCTCTCGGAGAAACAAAGTATTATTCTTTCTTTTTTTATAAAAAACTATATATATGAATTTTCTTTTTTCCTTTTATGACTTTTTTCTTACATTTTCATACCTTTTGTGCTCTTTTGAATTCTATATATATATATATATATGTGTGTGGGCAGGGTGGACTGACTGATTTGCTCTTATGCAAGGGTCTGTGTGTGTGTTCATGTCTGTCTGTGATACCAAGGGACTACTATGAACTGTCAGGTCCATGTCCCCGTCCACTTACTATGGAAGTACTTACTGAAAACACAAGCACAAAGAGACGTCAGAACTTTGTTTATGTTCTACTCAAACAGACCAGCAGCTCTTCCTGAACCAGGGCCCCGTGTGCACTCAAGCTTCTGTCTTTATTTAAAGTCTCTACGAGGAACTTTAAAATATTTCTGAAACAGTTTTATTTTTCCTCTGATGATCATAAACGACATGTAACAGAAAACGAGACCATCAGTGCAAAGAATGCTATTTTTATATAGTTTTTTCTTAATGCCTTTGTCATGGCCGTGGGTATATACGTTCACCCAGGAACAACAGCTGGCGTAGTAAAAACACTACCGCTTTCGGCCGGCTAGAATGAACATAAACTTGACAGTTCCTCGGAGCAGCTTTAAGTACTTACACACGTTGTTACAGTAAAGTGTGTAACTGTCTGTCAAGTCTAATCTGGATCAAATCCAGAGGTGATTTTAATATCCGTGTCAAACTCCTTTATCAGCCCGATTCAGCATCCTTAAAGGCCTACTTCACCGGTTGGAATATGAAGGTGTATTGAACTCGGAGATCCTATGTAGTATAAATGTGCAAACAGACACTCTTTCTGCCTGAGAAAAGGCAGAAAGAGTGTTTTATGGTCTCACTGTCTAACCCTACATTTTCCTTCTTGTGACATCACAGTAAAGGTTAGGATTAACAGGACAGCTGGGCCAAGGGAAGACTGAGGGAAGAAAAACCTCATTCATTATATTATAATAGTTATTTTATAATGATAGAACGCCGGTTCCGTATGGGTGAAGTGTTCCTTTAAGGCCTTTGCACAGCGGGCGCGTTTTATTTGTGCGATTCATTCTCGCGTTATTAATAATTACTGAACAATACAGAGTCAATAGAAGCTTCCACGTCAGCGCCTTTTTATTTTCTCGAAGGAAGTCGCTTCCGATAGTGAGACGCGACAAAATTCACATTCCAAAATATTTGCACTTTCGTGGCGTTTCTTCGCGTCGCGTCCGTTGTGCAAACTGTCTTCAGGGTGTGGTCTCGTGTTTGGGCGATTCTGGAAGTTCTGCGGCCGTTGCTGATGGCTTACTATAAACTGTTCGACATTTAGCTTTCCCAGTAACACAAGGTAAAAGCCAGTGTGTCTTTACTGATGCTTTTGAGATTCGTAGGATATTTCTTCAGCTCCCGATATGATTTGATTTGAAATGTTAGTGCAGTGTTCTCTGTGGACAGATAGTTCCTACTCAAACTGTTACATCGTTTCTAATGTTTCTTGGTTTTTACCAGCAAACCAAACGCTGTGTTATGATCACATTTACACTTAAATATATTGATTTGCACCTTCGACTATCTCTGCATAAGAACACCAATAGTTGGTGGAGTCCACATTGCCAAACAAATGTGTGTGTGTGTGTGTGTGTGTGTGTGTGTGTGTGTCTCTCTTTGTGTGCGTGTGTGTGTCTCTCTTTGTGTGCGTGTGTGTGTGTCTCTTTGTGTGTGTTTGTCTGTTTGCGCGCATGCAGATTTATTTGCCAACTAAATGTCAATCACTGGTTTGACATCATCGGTAAGTGGCGTGACGGTGTGCGCCAGCGTAAATGCTTCTAGTAGATCATTTAAACACCAACCAATCAAGCCATCACATGTCCGGTGGGAAACTGTGATTCAGAACTCTCTTCTTTGCCTTTTAGAAACGTGTGTCAGTAAACAGGGTCCTGGTTCAGTCTCCTCAGTACTTTGAAAATCTTTTTTGCCAACCGTGTGTGTGTGAGTGCGTATTTTAGAGTGCTCACTGTCCGACCGTTTACTAGCATTTTTATTCTATACAGGGCTGTGTTCCACTCTGTCATTGTACTGTTGAAAAAAAAGATTTTGATATTTTTTATTGATCGGGACTCAAACAGACTCGTGATCTTTTTTCTTATTGTTGTTGATGATAATCTGCTGAAGACATTCCTTCAAATCATTCCAGTCGCAATGTAAAAAAAACCAGCTCCGACTCTGCGTTCCAGTCCCCATACTTTACTATATGTACTATCTAGTATGGTGGACAAAAAGATTTAGGATGTCCTGATTCTTGTGGTCAGATTTAGTATGCTTAAAAATATCCTGATGTCCTATTTCATCAGGCTGAGATTGTTAGTGTTGAAAACTGCATCCTATTTGGGGCGATTCTGACCCACAATCCAGTTGTGCACTGGAAGTGACGTCACATCGACGAAGCCTCCGTATGAAAAAACAACCGGGGATGAGACGGATATAAAAGCAAGATCAAGGCGCCATGTTAGGATGAAATAAATAAGTTAAAGTATGTCCCAATTGTAGCATACTGCATCCTAACTAGATTTTCTTTATGGTCAGATGTAGTATGTAGGACAGAAAGAGTATGAGATTTGGAACGCAGGGCGAGTCTTTTGGACCAAACGATATCAGCACAATGAAACTCCTTTTCCAGATGTCCGCTCACTGTGTACAAACCTTCTATCGATAATGTCATTCCTAAGAAAAGTTAATAAAAAAAAATTAATTAAAAAATCCAGCAAAAAAGAGAAAACTGACGATGCAGCATCTTGTACTGGAAACAGAGTTATTAAAGAAACTAATAATGAAACGTCGGTTGATCTGTTTTCATTTGTCCAGAGTTTGTGTGCGTGCAAGTGTGGGTGTGTGTGTGTCTGTCTGTGTCTGTCTTAAAGCTGCAGAGTGTAGAATTCTGGGTTTTATTTCCTAGCAGATTTTGTAGAAAGTAATTATAATAGCTGAAAAAAATGTTTTTAATTAATTATTTTTTTCTTAGAAAGGGTCTCATATATGTCCATATTTCTGCATATTTTGGACCAAGGCCTAGTGCCGCCATCTTGAAAGTGTCATAATTGGAATGTCATCAGGTGCATTGTTTAACATTTAGAATTGTTCTTGTCACTGTAGCTTCTGTTATTATTCTAAAGGGGTGGGGTTACCCAGGGAGCGTTGCATTCTAGAACTTTGTAGAACTTTCTTGATGATGTCATATTACACACTGCACCTTTAAGTTTATAACAATGTTTTTAAAGTCTACGAGGAACTTTTTTTATATTTCTGAAACAGTCTCATTTTTCCTCTGTTGATCTTAAATAACATGTAACAGCAAACGAGACCATCAGTGCAAAGAATGCTATTTTTACATAGTTTTTCTTAATGCCTTTGTCATGGGTATACGCTCACCCAGGAACAACAGCTGGCGTGGTAAAAACACTACCGCTTCTCCTGAAGGGATGTCACATGTGGACGGAGCCTCCGTATGAAAACAACCAGGGATGAGACGGATATAAAAGCAAGAGGCAAGATCAAGGAGCCATGATGTTAGGATGAAATAAATAAGTTAAAGTATGTCCCAATTGTAGCATACTGCATCCTCACTAGATTCTGTTTATCATCAGATGTAGAATAGAAAGACGAAGTGACATGTTTAATGAAATGTTGCATTTAATCTGGAAATGTCAAGTTTGATCTTGAAGTGCGTACCTTATTTATTATTCTTCCCTGAAACGTTTCCATACATTTGCTTAAAACTGGATTAAGAGACTCCTATGAGAAGGTGTGTCTAAAGGAGTCTACCGTCTTCACAGCAGCAGGGGGCGCCATTGTGTGTGTGTGGGCGCCATCCGTCTGTTTGTGCAGCTCTGGCTTTACTTTCACTTTCACAGGCGAGTCAGATAAGCCATCTCGAGCTGAATCTCTCAACACAAAAAGGTAAATAAACTATCCTGTACTAAGAATGTACTGTACTGTGCTATAGAAATAAACTTGCCTTGCCTACTTAAAGCTGCTCAGAGGAACTTTTACATATTTCTGAAACAGTCTCATTTTTCCTCTGATGATCATAAATAACATAACAGCAAACGAGACCATCAGTGCAAAGAATGCTATTTTTGCATAGTTTTTCTTAATGCCTTTGTCATGGGTATACGCTCACCCAGGAACAACAGCTGGCGTGGTAAAAACACTACCGCTTTTGTCCAAAGGGGGGCGCTAGAATGAACACACACTGAAAGTTCCTCGGAGCACCTTTTAAAGAATTCTCTCTCCACAAAAATCCAGACACAAAAGTTATTGACTTAACTTGACTTTAATTATTTAAAGCAGGAGACAGACGGTTAAAATCATTTTCCCACAAACCCAAAACCGACTATCATGGAAACTAAAAATCCCTTCTTTACAAACTCACAACCATTCTCTATTGAAAACCGATTGCACAGTAAATTCATCGGGGAAAGATCTTCTCCCGATCTCTGAGAACAGGTGATTGGATGTTGAGATTTAGGTCCCGCCCCTTTAGCAGACAGACATAAGCATTCTGATTGGTTAGTTTGAGGTTTCCACGATTTCCTCAATGACCTTTGTAATGACCTTGGTTGTGGAGGTGACGGAGGAAGAGGTGGATGAAGATAATCCCGTAGATGTAGACAGGGCAGATCCACCCCCAGCCCAGATGTAGACAGGGCAGATCCACCCCCCAGCCCAGAGGACGCAGAGAGGGACATTGAAGACATTGAGGAAGAGATTGCAGATCTGATATAGAGATAGAAATGAGACAGTTAGACAAACTCTAAATGCACTGAATTCAATTCTAGTGTCTTTTTAAGATACATTTTTTTTTGCAAAATTTAAAGGAATATTTCACCCATGCGGAACCTGCGTTCTATCTATATTTTTCTTCCCCCAGTCTTCCCTTGGCCCAGCTGTCCTGTTAAGGCAAGGCAAGGCCCTAACCCTAGAATTTCCCATGCGTGATGTCACACATGGGAAAATGTAGGGTTAGACAGTGAGAACATAAAACACTCTTTCTGCCTTTTCTCAGGCTAGGATGAACCCATTTATAAAGAAATATTCTTGAGTACTCCTAACCGTTGAGTACTCTCCGTCCACACACTCACTCACTCACTCACTCACTCACTCACTCACTCACTCACTCACTCACTCACTCACTCACTCACTCACTCACTCACTCACACAAACACACTCACCCACTCTCTCACACACTCACTCACTCACTCACACTCACTCACTCACTCACTCACTCACTCACTCACTCACTCACTCACTCACTCACTCACTCACTCACTCACAAAAACACACTCACCCACTCTCTCACACACTCACTCACTCACTCACTCACTCACTCACTCACTCACTCACACTCTCTCACTCACTCACTCACTCTCTCACACACTCACTCACTCACTCACTCACTCACTCACTCACTCACTCACTCACTCACTCACTCACTCACTCACTCACTCACACACAACCACACACACACACACACACACACACACACACACACACACACACACACACACACTCACCCAATGCCCTCTCCGTCCAGCAGTCTCCTGTACTCTGCGATCTCCATCTCCAGTCTGGTCTTGATGTCCAGCAGCATCTGGTACTCCTGTCCCTGTCGCTCCAGGTCTGAGCGGAGAAGAGTCAACTGATCCTCCATGGACATCACCTAGAAGATAAGAAGGTAATACACTCACATCAACCATGAGGTCTCTGGTTCCTCCCTGTACCCATGAGGTCTCTGGTTCCTCCTCCCAGTAACCATGAGGTCTCTGGTTCCTCCTCCCAGTAACCATGAGGTCTCTGGTTCCTCCCAGTAACCATGAGGTCTCTGGTTCCTCCTCCCAGTAACCATGAGGTCTCTGGTTCCTCCCCCAGTAACCATGAGGTCTCT
>CM049410.1:29002500-29005000 GCA_026929865.2 Hyperoplus lanceolatus
TATTATTATTATTTTCTTTCTTCTCATTATTATAATTTAGTTTAATTGTGTTCATTCCCTTCCCCCTCTCACCTTGCCGTGCAGTTCAGCGATGGTGGCGTAGTAGCCGCTGTAGTCTCGGCTGCTCGGTCCGACTTTGTTCTCCACAAACATCCTGATCTTCAGCTCGAGATCAGCGTTCGCCTTCTCCAGCGCTGCAGACAATATAATATAGTAATATAATATAATATAATATAATATAATATAATATAATATAATGTTTAATGTAATGTAATGCAATGCAATGCAATGCAATGCAATATAATATAATATAATATAATATAATATAATATAATATAATATAATATAATATAATATAATATAATATAATATAATATAACATAACATAACATAACATAACATAACATAACATAACATAACATAACATAACATAACATAATATAATATAATATAATATAATATAATATAATATAATATAAATTAATATAATATAATAATATAGCATTAGCCTTCTTTGCAAATAAGTTAAGTTATCTTTATTAGTCCATTTAAACAGGGCACATTGAAATTCATCTTTTCTCATCTCCACCTTTAGTCGACTATCCCCCTCACCAGCCCCACACCCGGTCCAGAGGGGCTGACTAGACTGAACATCTCAACTTAAGTCCTGACTCAAGGGTCCGCAGCCATTAGTTAACACAAATAGCAAGACAGACAGACCAGACACATCTGCTCAGAAGGGGTTCTTTGTCCTCACCACTTTCCCCCCCCCCCCCCCCCCCCCCCCCCCCCCACAGGGTCAGCCATAGTACAGACAGACAGACAGACAGACACACTCCAGAGGGGGTCCTCACACAGGGTCAGCCATAGTACAGACAGACAGACAGACAGACAGACACACTCCAGAGGGGGTCAGAGCGCAGGGTCAGCCATAGTACAGCGCCCCTGGAGCAGTTTGGGGTTAAGTGTCTTGCTCAAGGACACAATGGTAGAGATGGTGGGCACCATAGATGTAATAGCAGCCACCACTAGTTTTACTACTAACACCCTCCTGTCCGGTGCCGGGGATCCAACCAGAGACCTTGTGATTACTAGTTGGCCACCTGTCCTCTAGGACATCCTACCATCCTTATGTTTCTTTTTCAAATAAGGTTCAATATCTAACTAATTATGCAACAAAAATATATATAATTTAACATCTTAAAAAAAATGCATTTTCAATTTGTTTTTTAAGTACGAAATGTCTCATAAATCAGACAATGAACAACATAAGAACAAATCCTTCTGTGCTAACCTTCAGAATAGTGCTGAGAATGATTATGGAAAGTTTAGCTGATGTAGGTGCTTTAGAAGTTGTAGATTTTGGGTTGTTTGGTCTGGTACTGACCTGCTACTTTAGCCAGGTATGAGGCCAGACGGTCGTTCAGGTTCTGCATGGTGAATTTCTCGTTGGTTATGAGGCTGTTGTCCATCCCCCCTCCTCCTCCTCCTCCTCCTCCTCCTCCCCCTCCTCCTCCGCCCAGACCAAAGCCAAAGCCCCCTCCTCCGCCTCCACCCCCACCTGTTAAGGAGAATGAAATGCATGTAGTTTAGTCAAGACATTGCAGGATTTTTTAATTTTTTGTTTTTAATTTTTTTTTTATAGGGGAGAGTGGCCTAAGTTGTGCAACTTTTCACTCAAAGTGACTTTAAAGTAAGGCCTTGACAGTAAAGTCTCCAACTCAAATATGTACATATATTTCAGGGTGTTGTGCATCCCTGGCAATAAAAACTTTGGATCTGGAATAAACTGTTGAGGAAATATAGCTTTCGGAAAAAAAGTTGTCTTGATGCACAACTTGCCCCCGGTGTGGTGTAAGTTGTGCGGTTGGAGAGAATACCATGGGGTGAATTGTGCCATTGATATATATCTCATAAACTGTAATGCAAGACAAATCCATTAGACAATCACTTATTTAAGGTTTATTTAAAGTAAATAAAGTAAATAGTTGACAAAGATTGAAGGACAGTTGTCTTAAACAAGGCCTAGCAGATCTAATGGTTTTACCTGCAAAGCTCACAATGACAAAGTCACCATCATCATCTTTCTGGCCATCTGAACTCTCATCAGTGGTGTCGTTAAGTGGAATTGAGATGTCAGTCTCTTCTGAGCTACTGTAGACAATCACTTTCTTTTGGTGACCAGCGTATACAGCCATGCCACTGGCACAACTCTCAGAAATGTACTTTGCACTAGTTGCTCCGTGCTTGTGGAACCAACTGCCACCTGACACATGTGATTCCCTCTACATTTCTGCCTTTAAGTCAAGGCTCAAAACCCATCTACACCCTGGTGTTTCCTCCCCATTAACTATCTTACCTCTGCACTACTATCTGTGTTTATGTGGATGTATGGGCTTTACGTCTTTTATTTTGGTTATTGTTATTTTACCTTCATTGTTTACCTACTGAATGCACTATGTACAGCACTTTGGACAGTGCAAACTGTCATAAATGTGCT
>CM049410.1:29010000-29012500 GCA_026929865.2 Hyperoplus lanceolatus
GGGCTGGAATCCAACCCGGGTCCGCTGCTGGCCGAGGCCCATGGGGGGGACGCCCTACCAACTGAGCTAAGGGCCCATGGGGGGGGGACGCCCTACCAACTGAGCTAAGGGCGCCCCCCGTGACATTGTTTTTTGACAGCGATGACGTAATGCCATCGGAAGGATCTCTGAATAGAAAAGGAAGTTTGTGGTTTTAACTTAAGATTTTAATTATGGATCAGCTATCAACACTCAATCGGCTGTGTGTGTGTGTGTGTGTGTGTGTGTGTTGTGTGTGTGTGTGTGTGTGTGTGTGGCTGTGTGTGTGTGTGTGTGTGTGTGTGTGTGTGTGTTGTGTGGCTGTGTGTGTGTGTGTGTGTGTGTGTGTGTGTGGCTGTGTGTGTGTGTGTGTGTGTGTGTGTGTGTGTGTGTGTGTGTGTGTGTGTGTGTGTGTGTGTGTGTGTGTGTGTGTGTGTGTGTGTGTGTGTGTGTGTGTGTGTGTGTGTGTGGGGCTGTGTGTGTGTGTGTGTGTGTGTGTGTGTGTGTGTGTGTGTGCAGATGAATAGCGTAACATTTTTAACTTATAGATATCATCACGTTAAATCCAAAATACTTTGCAGGTCTTACAATTTTCATCATGTTTTTAAGAAGAAAATGTCTCATAAATCAGACAGTGAACAACATGTGAACAAATCCTTCTGTAATAACCTTCAGAATAGTGCTGAGAATGATTATGGAAAGTTTAGTTGATGTAAGTGCTTTAGAAGTTGTAGATTTCTGGTTCAGAGTATTGAAAAAAAAAACTTGTGTTGAGATAATGTCCGTTAAAGATGGTTGTATAGGAGAAATATACAGACGCAAACAGACAAGGTTTAGTCAAATAAACACCTGAATGTACATGTTGGACCTTTTGATTTATACTAGTATGAAAGAAGACATGTTATGGAAGATAAATAGACTAATTGTTTTGGCCTGCGGTGTGTTACCTTTAGTGAAAACTGAATAGAAAAATATGTTTTGTGGTTACAAACATTTCCGATCAGCTATCAATGTAGTTTGGAAGTCGATCAAAAGGGATTGTCTCTGTGTGTGTGTTTCTCTCTCTCTCGCTCTCTGTGTGTGTTTGTGTGTGTGTCTCTCTCTCTCCATGTGTGTGTGTGCATGCTAGTGTGTGTGTGTGTGTGTGTGTGTTCTCTCTCCGCAGGCGTGTGTGTGTGTGTCTCTCTCTCTCCGCAGGTGTGTGTGTGTGTGTGTGTGCAGGTATCGGTGTGTAGTTCATATTCGTGCTCTAACAGCAGTAGACAGAAGCTTCGGGGCGACGCTTCTCGGCTTCCAACATGTTCAGATTTGAGTAAAAAATTTTAATTTGACACGACAGCGTGAAAAGTTCAAGTCTCCCTTTCTAGAAATCTACTGGAACTTAAGAGGACTACACTCACACTCACACACTCACACACACACACACACTCACACACACACACACACACACACACACACACACACACACACACACACACACACACACACACACACACACACACACACACACACACACACACACAGTATAAAGACTTGTGCATTCATGTTTCAGTGTATTGATGAAAGAATACGTGTATTATTCAATTGTTGTGGCCACTTGTGCATGACATGCGTGTAGGTTCAGAGTGCATATACCATTAGTACTCTTAACATTTTTTATTTTACTGATTCGATCAATGTATCTGTCTCCACACCTTTATCTGACAGTTTGAAGAGGGAGAGAGATAGAGGGGGGGAAGAGGGAGAGAGAGAGAGAGGGGGTGAAGGGGGAGAGTGGGAGAGAGAGAGAGGGAGGGAGGGGGAGAGGAGAGGGGGGAGAGTGGGAGAGAGAGAGAGGGAGGGAGAGAGGGAGGGAGAGAGGGGAAAAGGAGAGGGGAGGGAGAGAGGGAGAGAGAGGGAGGGAGGGAGGGGAGAGAGAGAGAGGGAGGGAGGGAGGGGGGGAGAGGGGGGAGAGAGGGGGAGAGGGAAGAGGGAGAAAGAGGGGGAGAGAGGGAGGGAGAGAGGGGGAGAGGGGGGAGAGGGGAGGTGAGAGGGGGGAGAGGGAGAGAGAGGGAGAAGAGAGGGGGAGAGGGGGGGAGAGAGGGAGAAAGAGGGGGAGAGGGGAGGGGAGAGGGAGAGAGAGGGAGAAAGAGAGGGGGTGAGGGGGGAGAGAGGGAGAGAGAGGAAGAAAGAGGGAGGGAGAGAGGGGGAGAGGGGTGTGTGTGTGTGTTAGTGTGTGGGACAGGGGTTAATGATTCTTTACAGATAGGAGATATTCACTGATTTTGACAAAAAAAGGTGATTTTGACAACAAGCGTTCTCCAGAATCACTGACTACACCTTTACTAAACTGTAACTGAACCTTGTTTACAGGTTGCTGGTTGCTGGTTGCTGGTTGCTGGTTGCCGGTTGCTGGTTGCTGGTTGCTGGTTGCTGGGTGCTGGGTGCTGGGTGCTGGTTGCTGGTTGCTGGTTGCTGGTTGCTGGTTGCTGGTTGCTGGTTG
>CM049410.1:29017500-29020000 GCA_026929865.2 Hyperoplus lanceolatus
ATTATAAGCATGATGCAGCAGTTTAGGGCTGACATCGTGCTAACTGTATAGACTCAAAATGTAGCATACCAAAGCACTAAAACATGTGTCAAATGTTTTCAAACTTGTCTATAATTGTTCAGACACAATAATCAAAAAACCTTGATCATGGAAATTTTACTTTGAAAGGCAAAACACAGTTTTTTGAGCTTAAGATATAAATCTTATTCCTTGTGTCTCCCTTCTTTACAGGATGAGTCAAATGGATGGCTCTTCTTAAATATGTGGTCACATTTCCAATTTCTTCCACGGTTTTCTAGAAACAAGGGGTGGCACAACTTCCAAAATGCACAACTTAGGCCACTCTCCCCTATATCTTTTTTTTTTTGCATTTATTTTTTATGCTTTATTGATAGTGTAGAGACAGAGTTGAAATGGGGCGGAGAGGGGAGTGACATGGAGAGAACGACCGCGGGCTGGAATCGAACCCGGGTCCGCTGCTGGCCGAGGCCCATGGGGGGGGGGACGCCCTACCAACTGAGCTAAGGGCCCATGGGGGGGGACGCCCTACCAACTGAGCTAAGGACCCATGGGGGGGGGACGCCCTACCAACTGAGCTAAGGGCCCATGGGGGGGGGACGCCCTACCAACTGAGCTAAGGGCCCATGGGGGGGGGACGCCTTACCAACTGAGCTAAGGGCCCATGGGGGGGGACGCCCTACCAACTGAGCTAAGGACCCATGGGGGGGGACGCCCTACCAACTGAGCTAAGGGCCCGTGGGGGGGGGACGCCTTACCAACTGAGCTAAGGGCCCATGGGGGGGGGGATGCCTTACCAACTGAGCTAAGGGCCCATGGGGGGGGGACGCCTTACCAACTGAGCTAGGGGCGCCCCCGTATATATTTTTTTTAAAGTGATGATACACTAATTAAAACATTCTGATGAATATTATATTCCATTTCTACCAAGTCTGTTCTGGAAAACGGCAATAAATTCTACACACTGCAGCTTTAAAATCCAGAAATTCTCTTTGCTATTGAATCAATCTGAACCTTCTGTCCATGCTCAACCTTAAAGGAACACTTCACCCAAACGGAACCAGCGTTCTATCGTTCTAAAATCACTGTTTGTAATATAATGAATGAGGTTTTTCTTCCCTCAGTCTTCCCTCAGTCTTCCCTTGGCCCAGCTGTCCTGTTAATCCTAACCCTTACTGTGATGTCACAGTAAGGAAACTGTAGGGTTAGACAGTCAGTGCGTTTACATGCAGACTCATAATCGGATAACTAAACGAATAAGACCTCAACAGGACTTTTAAACTGCATGTAAACACCTTTATCCGATCTACTTCGGACACAAATCGGCACAATAACGGACAAGAGAAGTCGGATAAGAACACCTAGATAATTCGTTCATTGTCGGCTTTCTCTCTGCATGTATACAGGGATCGGATATCGCATATCGGACTTCTCGTTCTGTGCTTGTGTGCCTGCGCGTGATAGGCTACACCATGGGTTATTGACGGAAGGGAACCGGACGTGGCTCTAAAACCACTTGTTGAAAGCATGGTTGAAAGGGCTACAGCGCCACCTAGCATAGTGGAGACAGCCATGCATCGGACATTTATCCGATTTCTGAAAGGCCATGTATACTCAGACAAGTGACACGGTCCGTTCGAGTGTCTAGTTCGATATATGTGATAATCCAATCTAGTTGTGCCATGGAAACGAGTGAGACCATAAAACACTCTTTCTGCCTTTTCTCAGGCTAGGATGATCCGATTTAAAAAATTTTTTGCACATTTATACTAAATAGGATCTCAGAGTTCAATACACCTTCATATTCCAACCGGTGAAGTAGGCCTTTAAAGATGGTTCTATAGGAGAAATATACAGACGCAGACAGACAAGGTTTAGTCAAATAAACACCTGAATTTACATGTTGGACCTTTGATTTATACTAGTATGAAAGAAGACATGTTATGGAAGATAAATAGACTAAAATAGTAAAAAAAAAAAAAAAAAATTGCCTTTAGAAGTAATGAACAGGACTATTTATCTTTTTTCCATTGACAGTCAATCTACTGCAGCTGCTCACACACACACACACACACACACACACACACACACACACACACACACACACACACACACACACACACACACACACACACACACACACACACACACACACACACACACACACTGATATGTAGTTAAAGCCTCCAGCAGTGAAATGAACTCTTCTAGACGCTGAGTTATAAGCTAAATGTGTTACTGACTGTTTCATTAATCTAGCAACGCTCCTTTTGCCTCCGGCTAACCTGGCACTCCTCCTTAACGTTAGGTAACCCATATGTCAATCAGTATGCCTGTCATAAAACCCATGTTTTAATAAGTTCAGTGGTGTGTGTGTGTGTGTGAGTGTGTGTGTGTGTGTGTGTGTGAGTGAGTGTGAGTGTGAGTGTGTGAGTGTGAGTGAGTGAGGTGAGTGAGTGAGTGAGTGAGTGAGTGTGTGTGT
>CM049410.1:29035000-29057500 GCA_026929865.2 Hyperoplus lanceolatus
GGTGGTATTTAGATGTGGGTGTGTGTGTTTGGGTGTGTGTGTGTGTGTGTGTGTGTGTGTGTTTGTCTAGGTGTGTGTGTGTGTGTGTGGGCAGGGAAATATGTAACCTTTACGTCTGCTTTGTTGCGTGACAGTGATGTTTTTACTGCACTGTGAGAGTCAGTGGATGTTAGGATACAGCACATATGAATGAAAAGTTATCTCAATCATTAGATGGCTCAATCAGTTTTTAGCCTCAAAACTTTTAAAATGTTTTAACGGTGTATAAGTGATGAAAACAGCACAACTTTAGAACAAAACCATTAAAACTGCTTTTTCACACAGATTTTTTTAGTCAGGGCAACATTTATGAGATGTGAATTTTTTTTTAGGAAAACTGTATACATTTGAGAGAACTTTTTATCTGTTATTGAGATAACTTATTATTCTTATGTTAAGAAAATCTATCTTTCCTATGTATAAACGCATATTGGCACATTGGCATATTTTTATTTACAAAGCCTTGACCGGGAAAGCTTCCTCGTTATTTAACAGAAATGCTGCAAATTTCAGATGGGCTTTATCAGACCCGCTCCACTGACATGCTTATGCTTTATGTCCCACAAGCCCGGTCTGAGCTGGGAAAGACAGCTTTTAGCTTCAGTGCCCCCGACTCCTGGAACAACTTACAGCAACACATTAAACTAAATACCTTCATATCCTTTAACCAATTTAAACAAACTAGCTTAAATCTGCCAAACTCTACCTGTAACTGTTTTAATTAGGCTATATTGTACTTTCACCCATTTCATTTTAATTGCTGCCACTCTTCACCACTGTGTAAATGTTTCAATTGTTTTTCTTCTCTTCACCTGTTGTTGTGTATTTGATGTTTTTTCATTGAATATTGTGTATGTATTGTTGTTTTTCCTTTGAATTTGCTTTGAACTCGACGTCATTGTAGATGAGGGTCAGCCCTCAATTGGTCTCTGGAGGATAAATAAAAGTTAAATAAATAAAAAACTGAGTATTACAAACTGAGAATTTTAAACAATAACACAGTTGTGCCGATTAATTCTCTGTCATAAAATATAATAATAATAAAAGTCGGTGAAAATGTTCATCTGTAAACATTTCTCAACAAAAAATATTAAGTTGATACAGCTTTTACTTTTTGGAATTTTTAGTTTGTAGAGCAAAAAAACAATATGAATGATAATCTATCTCAACTAATGATTTGGCTCAAATGTAGACTTTTAGTTTCAGCCTTAAACTAAAAAATCTAGTGCGTACAGGTGTGTGTGTGTGTGTGTGTGTGTGTGTGTGCGTGTGTGCGTGTGTGTGTGTGTGTGTGTGTGAACAGGGAAATATGTAACCTTTATGTAACCTTTATATCTGCTTATTTAAGTGACAGTGATTGAACATTTGCATTCAACATTTACAAAGACATAACACACCTTGGACAAATGATTTTGAAACACTGCCAGGCATTTCAGAATGATAAACACGCATACACACACACACACACACACACACACACACACACACACACACACACACACACACACACACACACACACACACACACAACACACACCCAGAGCCCTGCCTTGTGCTGCAGCCTTCTACATACCTTTCTGGTTTGCACACTTCACTTTTATATAATTCCGAGTGATTAGTTCCTTTATCTATATATTTCATATCTTTATTACCTCTTATCTTCACTGAAGAGAAGCCAACAGAAGTGCAGTGGCCGTGGCGCTCCGGTGGTGTAGTGGATAGAGCGGCTACCATTTTGCCTCCGGCCTTCGTTGCAGTGGTCGCGGGGTTTTGCTATTCAAACTATTGCCACTCTGGTTTTGCTAAATGAAATTTTCTTGACGGGTGTAAAACTATGGTTGCGTTCCGAATCTCCTCCTCTTTCTTTTCTCTATTCTACATACTACATCTGACCATAAAAAGAATCTAGTTAGGATGCAGTAGGCATACTATTGGGACATACTTTTACTCTCTTATTTCATCATAACATTGCGCCTTGATCTTGCCTCTTGCTTTTATATCCGTCGCATCCCCGTTTGTTTTCATATGGAGGCTTCGTCGATGTGACGTCACTTCACGTGCGCACCGGATTGTGGGTCAGAATCACCCAAATAGGATGCAGTTTTCAACACTAACAATCTTGGTCGCATGAAGTAGGACATCCGGGTACTTCTAACCATCCTAAATCTGGCCACAAGAATCGGGACATCCTAAATCTTTTTTCTACCAAACTATATAGTAGAAAGTATGCGATTCGGAACGCAACCAAAGATTGTCCAGTCCATTCTAAACTAAGACTTTTTGAAACATAAAAAACAAGGGCATGCAAATAAATCAACCTCTGTCAGCATGTTCAAATACTCCCTGGGTTCCAAATCCCTCTTCTATTCTACGTACTTTTTTATTTTATTTTTATACCTTTATTTATACAGGTAAATCCCATTGAGACCGGAGACTCTTTTACAAGGGAGACTTGTTTTCCTTTCCCACGTTACCATTCACACACACACATTCATACACCGATAGCAGCAGCTAACTATCGACATTCACACGAGGCCAGGTGGGTGAAGTGTCTTGCCCAAGGACACAACAACCATGACACAGGGCGGGATTCGAACAGCCAACCCTTTGATCATCAACCGACCCGCTCTACCAACTGAGCCACAGTCGCCCTAAACCCTAAACACCCTTCTTCTGATCATAAAAATAATCTGGTTAGGATGCAGTATGGTGGAGGAGGAGATTTGGAACGCAGGGCTAGAGTAGCCTTCCTGAGTGAAATGTGCTAAACAAATACAGCTGCCTTGCCTTCACAGCATCCAAAGAACGAAGCAGTAGCATTCTGCACAACACAAGTTAAAGACGCAATGCGTAAGATCGATGGGGGCCTTGAACTAATAAAGGTGTGAGATGCATTCTCTGGATCAGGCCTGTACAAAGGGTTTAACTTGAGAGAGAAGAAGAAGCTGGAAAAGCTCATTTTGACATTGTTACTCAAAAAAGAATTTAATTGAATATTTATTCATTCATAATGCTGTCTGCACTACACTGTGTACGTGAAACACTTTACTGTAACCGTCTGCAGTGGATCTTCAGTACTCTTTAAGTAAATCTTTAAGGAAAACTGTCTCGAGCCAACTATCTTCTGTTGAGAAACCTTATCATTCATTCGACAACGTATCTTTCATATATACATATAAAAAACTTCTACATTGACTTCATTTTATTTATTTATTTTTTATTTTATTTCAGACGTATCAAAGACAAAATGAAAAGCATAAAAATACAATAAACAAAATGTGTGTTTAAATGACTTCACAAAGAGAAAACTAATGATCTGTACTGATGTGATGTGCCTGAAGAGGAGCAGGAAGAAGTATACAATTAACTTGACTTGACTTCAACATTTGAGTTCTACAAACTGATTCTCTGTCATACAGAAAAGTAATCACAACTTTTACTTTTAGGAATTCTTAGTTTGTAGAACTCAAACTGTGAAGTATTTACACATGAACGACAAGTTATCTCAACAAACGATCATCGGTTGGATCAAACAAAGGCATTTCTGTCGACTGTGAATGTGTGTGTGTGTGTGTGTGTGTGTGTGTGTGTGTGTGTGTGTGTGTGTGTGTGAGCGTGTGTGTGTGTGTGTGTATGTGTGTGTGTGTGTGTTTTGTGAGTTTCAGCCCGAATAAAAAAATCCAGTTCAGACAGCTGGCTTGAGAATTTGCATTCTAGGTTTACAGTAAGTCTGTGAATGGACAAGACAAAAATGTAACCTTTATGTCTGCTAACTTGCCTGACAATGATACCTTCTGTGCATTAAATCCTTTGTGTGTGTGTGTGTGTGTGTGTGTGTGTGTGTGTGTGTGTGTGTGTGTGTGTGTGTGTGTGTGTGTGTGTGTGTGTGTGTGTGTGTGAGGGGGGCATCTCCGGCTCCTCCAGGCTTTTTGTGTGCAACCTTTGGTTTATAATTGCAGAGCTCGTCGGAACAGGCAGAAGGAAAGTTAAAGATCAACTGATGAAACTGTCAGACCGTCATTTAAACAAATCAACTGGACTGAAACACTCTAAGCTTCTGTAAATGCCAGGAGGGCCTAACCTCTGTGGAATGGGGAATGAGAGGGCGTGGGATAATAGTATGTTAGAAGTCTAAATGGCAACAAGTATACATTATAAAACACCTGCATTTTTTTTTTCTTTTTTTTTTAGGCATTTTTATGCTTTATTGATAGTGTAGAGCAGGGGTGGCCAACCCGCGGCTCGCGAGCCACATGCGGCTCTCTGCCCAGCTTCGTGCGGCTCTTCAGTTATGTGATTATAATTTTTATTATTTTTTTTTATATACTTTTTTTTTTGTGTGGGCCTATGTGTGTGCATGTTCGCAAACGTTTCATGCGGCTCTTAAGTTCGTTTTATATGTTGTCTATTGTTTAATTTTTTATTTTATTAATGTGTAGGCCCTATGTGTATGCCTGTTCGCAAATGTTTAATTGAGGACGCAACATAACATTCGCAAACGTTTGGTGCGGACGCAACATAAAACTGCCCGCTCAGCTTGGAGGGAGGTTTTCCGTGAGTAAACAATTTGTGTCAAGTTTGCTCCGAAACAGAGTGGGAGAGTTCATATTTTTTGTTGAACGTTATGGCAAGCCATTCTGCCTTATATGCCAGGTGTCATTTGCGCATTTCAAGGCTTCAAATCTGCAGCGCCACTTCAGCTCTCTCCATGCTAAAAGTAAGTCCCACAAAGCAACATGCATAGTAAGAGAAAAACGCTATTTTAAATTGTTATATTTTTGTTTGTGGACTTGGTTGAACTGAGAGTTTGTGTGTGAGGCAGTGCACACAATGTTCATTGTTGAAAATGACTGCCCTGTCGTCTTTAGTCCAGTCCTGTCATTATCACAGGGGCGGCCTTAACGATCTGGGGGCCCGTTTCAAGTCCTAGTGTGGGGCCCCCTTTTTTTTTTTTTTTTTTTTTTTAATAAATAATGCTTGTGCATGCATGTGCAAGCTCCCCGCCAAAATAAAAACGCCCCCCCCCCTGAAATCTTACTGGCCACCCCAGTGTCCCCCCCCCCCCAGTTCAAATGTTATTTTTCATTTTCATTTTATTTTTTTAATTACATTTTTTTCCTGATATGTATCCTAGTTCAGAGATGATATGTATTTTTTTTTCTTTCTTAACTTTTTTTGATAGGTAGTTGCCAAGTTCATCACACAAACACTCCAATCCACTGATATGAGATCAGTTTGCAATTTTCTATTACTAAATTAATGGTAGGACTGTGGCCACTAGAACTGGTCTCTGGTCAGCAAAGGTCTTGAAAACAGCATAAGTGTGCTTGTGACATGCGTGCCACCCATGCATGTGTATAGGCACGTGTCCCAGCAGATTTTTGAAATCTGAATAAAAAAATTAAAGTTTGTAGTTAGCGAGTGTAACATGTTCTTAGCAAGGGCAGACTTTCATAAATAAAGGTTTATTTTTTTAGCAAGATATCTGGTCAAAATCTAGTGGTCATCCGTCCCTCTGTCCAGTTGTTAGGCATCTGGCTGCTAGCAAGTTATGGTGTCTTGCTAATTTTACTACTCATCTGAGCTGAAATAAATATTGACTTTTTCCTATATTATCTTCGCGAGAATGCACCAGAATGCTTAGATTACATGTTAAAAACACAAAAAAATCTTCTGGGGGGGGATGCCCCCAGATCCCCCTTCAGGGGTTTAGTTTTCTGACAAACATTACAATGGATACTAACATGATTTGGGCATTTGGGATTATAAATCATCTTTGAATTGGTTGTACAGCATATCACATGCTATTCATTCAGGGGTGCGATGGCCACCCCACTCTAACTCTGTGGCCCACCTTGGCCACCCCCAGTCAAAATTTCCTGGAATCGCCACTGTGTGTACCCGTGTGTACGATGTGGCTCTTTGCAGTAACACAGTAAAAAATGTGGCTCTTTGTCTCTGACTGGTTGGCCACCCCTGGTGTAGAGACACACACACACACACCACTATTTCTCACAGACAGACAGACGAGTTGAGACAAGTTAGAATAAGTTCAGAGCAGAAATACATCGTCACCTGTTTGACCTTTAAATCCTTTCTTTTCATTTCTTGGAATCAACAACATCAACCTTATCCTCTGATGCACCTCTATTATAAGGTGTGTAGTGTGACATTCTAGTTTCGGGGCATTACTGTCGCGCGTGTATGTGTGTGTGTGTGTGTGTGTGCGTGCGTGCCTGCCTGCCTGCCTGCCTGCCTGCCTGCCTGCCTGCCTCTGTCTGTCTGTCTGTCTGAATTTGTCTGTCTGTCTGTGTGTCAGTGATCACAATAAAGAACTCCTCATATTTACAACAATTTCTTTGTTAAAACTTCAATGAGACAGTGGCTCACTTTCCCCCACAGCATTTGGCTCACTTTCCCCCACCACCACAATTTGAGAAAAAACTACCTCTCTTAGCATTTCAGGCTAATCTTCAGTTATAAGCATCACATGGTTTCATATGTTGGTAGTTCATCAACACGTATGATAGAAGTTTTTCTACGTGAATACATTTGCTTTGGCACAACAGTTGATTAAGTTGACAGCAGGAAAATTAACTTTTACATGCAACATACCTATTTTGGTGAAAAAAACATGCTTACCACAGCACCATGAGGTCCTCTCTTTCAGGGCCATGGGGAAATGAGAGGGGCTTGAAAACATATATCTCACATGACCACAAATGTTTTCCGTTGCCTAGATACAGGGGGTGGCTCACATTACCCGATGCCTCAGATTCCCCCGTTCTCCCCTATGTGTTATATCACTCCATATTCCTACAGCAATCACTTCAACAGAGTGTGGACGTCATATCACAGGTCTCCAAGTCATTCTGATTTGCAGTAATAGCCCAATTAAAATGTTGTAGTATCCCGATTTTTTATCCAATCAGGAGAGAGAACGCTCTTGATTGATCCACTATATTTTCAATTAGAAAAGAAAACAAGTTTATATTGCAATTTCATGGTTTTGGCCAACAAAAGACAAAAACACAACGAATAGGTAGGATCACAGTTCAACAAGCAATTCAGTGTGTCACTATGAACTCTGAAACAATTACAGTAAAAAAAAGATGTGTTGTAAGGAATGGGGCGGGTGGATTATAAACCCTTTGGATACCGCCTCACGCTTGCGTCTAGCCACATCGCCTTATCGACATCACATGCAATGTCATCCTTTGAGAAGCAACAGCAAAAATATTCCTGATATCCAGTCTAAATGTCCTAATTATGGAGCTATTGTGTAGTTGGGCTGGACTCTCAGACCAGCCTCCTATATTGCTAGGCCATGATCTATAACATGGTCCACTATAGTGACCCTGTCTCCGTCTGTTGTCTCCTTTGTCCTCCCCGCCGCTCCCTCTTGTCCCTCTTCCCTCTCTCTCTCTCTCTCTCTCTCTCTCTCTCTCTCTCTCTCTCTCTCTCTGACTCTTACTGTCTCACAAAGGAGCTGAGCTCAACTGAAGTCAACTGAAGTATGTGTAATGCTAAGGCTTACACTGATTGGTATTATATTAGTTTTATTTTTTATTTTTCATGTGTGTGAGTCTGTGTGATTTTCCAAGTTTGGTTGTGTTTTGTATTTTACATAGGTGTGTTCTCCCAATGATTGCAGGAGATTTCATTTTTGAACAATGTGTCTTGTGTAAAAAACAGTGTGTAGTGTTTTGAAAGAAGTGTGTTGGAGAATTTCAAACACAGTGCAAAGCACTTATTGTGTTTGTGGGGTTGGTGCTTGTGTTTAGGGCATGGTCACAAAAGTAAGAGGTTGAGATGCTTTGGGCATAGCAACCACTATTAGTGTTTAAGCATTAGGTAAAAACTGTAAGAAACTCCAACATCATCATCATCTTCAACCGCTTATCCGAAATCGGGTCCAAACTCCAACATGGATAATCACTAATTCAATAATGAGTATTCCAGCATGCATACCATTCTTATCATCAACAAAGCCGCCATGAACTTCTCAAAACTCTTCATTGTCAATTTAAAAACTCACTTTATCAAAGATAATAAAAAAACAAACTTTTTTTGGTCCCCCTCCCAGTAACCTTCCCCGTCCCATGCTGCATGTCACAGCAGTTACATTTGCAGTTTACTTCATTTCAAGACAAATATATTAAGTTTAAATACATAATAAATACACACAATACGTTTTTTTTTTAAAAATTGCAATAGTTTAGAATCTTCTGTAACTTTTCCAAATTGGTGAAGAATTTCCCAATTTTGGGGCGCCCTTAGCTCAGTTGGTAGGGCGTCCCCCCCAATGGGCCTCGGCTAGCAGCGGACCCGGGTTCGATTCCAGCCCGCGGTCGTTCTCTGCATGTCACTCCCCTCTCTGCCCCATTTCAACTCTGTCTCTACACTATCAATAAAAAAAATGCCAAAAAAAATATCTAAATAAAAAATTTAAAAAAACAATTCTCATTCTAAAATAAGGATGGTATAAGACTTTTTTATACCACAACAGAATGAATGTTTGAATGGGTTCAACATCAGTTTTCTCCACCATAGTAAGTAAGTAAAGTTTATTTATATAGCGCCTCTCGCAGACCAGAGTCACAAAGCGCTTCACATTAAAAAACACAATAAAATACAATAAAACAACACATATACAGAGTCTGTTACAAAGAAGAGTTTCCTAAGAACGTACAATATAATACTATACAATATGATACAGAGTACATAGACATGGATCTAGAAAGCCTGTCTGAACAAGTGCTGAAAAAGCTGACTCTTAAAAATATCCACAGAGTCCAGAATGCGCAGGGACTGGGGCAGGTCATTCCACAGACGAGGAGCAACAGCCTTGAAAGATCTGTCTCCTCTGGTTTTAAAATGAGTGCGAGGGACCATCAGGAGGTTCTGCGTGGAGGACCTCAGGCTCCTGTTGGAGGCGTAAGGCTGGATCAGGCCCTTAATGTAATCAGGAGCCTGACCGTGAAGAGCCCTGAACGTCAGCACCAGGATTTTAAAGTTTACTCTGTATGTGACAGGAAGCCAATGTAAAGCTTTCAAAATAGGAGAAATATGGGCTCTCCTGTGGGTCAGGAGCCTCGCCGCCGAGTTTTGGACAACTTGTAAACGGGCCAAGCCTTTTTTACTAAGGCATGTTAGAAGGCTGTTACAGTAGTCCAATCGTGAGGACACAAAAGTGTGGACAATCATCTCAAGCTCATGGCTCGAGACCATGTGTCTGAGCTTGGAGATGTTGCGCAAGTGAAAATTGCAGTTCTTGACCAGCTGATTCATATGCCGTTCTAGGGACATCCCTTCATCAAACATTAAACCAAGATTCCTCAGACTTTTTTTCACCATTCACCCGGGATAGTTCTTAGTGGATCTACAGCTCGGGAAAAATTTAAGAGACCACTTCAAATGTTCAGTGTCTCTTGTTTTACTATTTATAGGCATATGTTTGAGTAGAATGAACATTTTGGTTTTATAATAAAAACTACTGACAACATTTCTACCAAATTCACAATAAAAATATTGTCATTAAAGAGCATTTCCATTAAGTAATGTAGAGATGAAGATTGAAGAAAAATCCAGACTGGTCCCTTATTTTTTTCCGCGGCTGTATTGTCATCATCGTCCTAACAAAGTGGTCCAGGCTTTTTCAAGTCTGTCCAGTAATTCACCAACTGTTGTGGAGACCCAAGAATGTAGGTGATGATTTTCGAGAATTCACAGCGATCATATTTTGAGTTGTAAGCCTTGAACTGCGAGGGATCTGGTGGGGATGTCGGTGCAAGACCCAGTTTCTTCATGCACATTCCAACGTAAGCGTCCTCTATGTTAAATGGTTTGATTGATTTTGAAATCTGTACAAGTTTTTCTGGAAGATCGTTGGAGAACACGTATCCCATGCCCAGAACGTAGGTCGGGTATGTGGGTTCAGGGAACATCTCCTCGGGAACGTACCACTTAGAGTCCTTGTTTCGCAGGACAGGTCTGTCCCACATGAGCATTCCTGTCAGGTAGTTCAGTTTGGGAATGCCCGGCTTCTGAAGCATCATCACTAAATTGTCAATGTTCAGGAACATGTCCGAGTCAACCTTCATGGCGTATGCTGCTGTCGGGCAGCGTGTGGCCAGCCAGTCCATGATCACCATAGTTTTGATGGTGAGATTGAGATAAGAGTCCATGAAATCGCTCTGGATCAAGTCCCGGTGCTGGAGATTCTCCTGTCTTAGCTTCTCCTGCACCTGCTCTGCGTCGTGGCCTCCAGACAGAGCCAGCATGAACAGAGTTAGCACCACCTCACCCCCGACCCGGCTGTCATTGCCCCAAGTCTGCCGGATCGCGTCCCGAGCTGCCACGTTTTTTGGTGCAACTGGAACCATCAGGACGAGGAAAGGGGTCTTTTGTTTGCACACTTCTGTGTCATCCAAAATAAAGTGGTAGTTTCTTGGGTAGGCTTGGTGGTAGAGAATACCGATAGGTGGTACAGTGGGTGGTATTGTTGGTGGAACTGAAGAGGGTAAGGAAGGGTCTACTGCGGTGTCAAGAATTGTATTTGGTTGGATTGTGTGGCTTGGTAGGTTCAGTTGATTGTTTTGATTTAAAAACCTCTGGTAGTGCTCATGGGGTGAAAAGCTCTCCCAGGACAGAGAGCGGCTGGCGTGAATGTAAACCGCCACGCTGAGCACGACACAAAGCAGGAGCAGGAGCTGGAAACAGGAGCCATAGAGCGGTTTCTTCTCACACAGCTGGTTTCCCACAAGCTTTCTATAAAGACAAGAAATGAAAAGTTAAAACACAATGGGGGATGCAAATAGGAAGTCTACTGTCACAAAACAAAGGTAGTGAGTTGGATTTGGATTTGAATTAGTCAATTAGCAATGATTCACAGAAGAGGTATTATTATTATTATTATTATTATTATTATTATTATTATTATTATTATTATTATTATTATTATTATTATTATTATTTCTGACATAACTTGGCCGTTATAGTCTAGAAGGACCTTAAATGCCCCCCGAGGCATGGGTACTGCTGCTCCCCGAATTCTTGATAACGTTTGTGAGCAGGTCAAACTACAATAAATGGATCCCCACCAGCTTTCACCACACACAGGTTCCACCTACCTAACATAGTATTGCAACTATGATTTACTTTGCCATGTCCTGCTAACATGTTAGAGGCTGCAGGTATATTTAGTTGTAAGAAGCTTGTTTTTTTAGTCTATAACTGGTGCATCTGCAACAGTAAATTGTGTTGTGAGCGTATTACGCCGGTAAATGCACAGAGACGGCTCGGGGTGAGCCGACAGAGAGTGGACAGCGCTGGCTGCGGCAGCTACGTGACTATGGTGACCTCGTAGCAGCGGGACACAGTGTAGCCAACTGATTCATTTAATGAAAAGGAAAAACACCATAAACACAATAATCAGTGCTGCGCTGCCATTTTTCGCTAAACACAAGACTCTCTTCACTCTGGCAGAGGTGACTACACACAGCGATTTACACGGAAATTATTCTTTCGACCAATCAACAGACGGCAGTGTGTAGCTCCGCCTTTTCGGCATCATTTCAAGCGGCTGGTACCCCAACGGAGGAGTACCGAAATTAGGAGCGGTTAGGTGCGCTCATATCCGTACCCTACCCAGGGCTGTACAGTGCGACAGTTTAAAATAAGCGTACAGCCCTGACCCTACCCAACTTTTGGCAAATGAAAAGCCAAAATAATAGGACCGAACCGCTCCGACCCGACCCGCTCTACTCGGTGGAATCGAGGCATACTTGTTTATTAGCTAAATGGAGGTGCCCCCCTTCTGCATCTTGTAGACAGTATTAACCTGACGTTGATGTATGAGAGGTGGCCAGAATAAAGTCAAGAATGTTCCACTTCCTCCTTTTGCTCATTAGTTTCATTTAGCTTATAACATGGCAGAACTCATTCGCTCAAATGTCAAAATCTGTCATGGTCTGGGTTTGTCTTGTTTTGGTGTTACCCGTGTTTCCTGTTTTATTTTGGTCTGTCTTGTTCCTCCCCACGTCCTGTCAAGTTTCCCTCCTGTGTGATTGCTGCTCCCTCCCCTAATGTGTTACACCTGTGTCTCGTTGTGTCTTGCATAATGTATACTCCTTGTGTTCCTTTGTTCCTTGTCTGTGCATTATGGTTTTTCGTGTACCTGTTGGTGAGTCTGTCCCTGTCTGTCCCTGTATGTTCCTGTTCCCCCTGTTCCCCCTGTTCCCCCTGTTCCCTCTGTGCCCTCTGTGCCTTGCCTTTTTAGCCTTTTTGTGCCTTTTTGCCTTTTTGGACTTGCATGTTTCCCACTTACCGTAACAAAATCAGGCTTTGTTTTTTCATTTACTTTACATTTAATCTGAAACAAGGTTTAGTTGTAGTGTCCTATCATGAAGAAAAAAAACAAAAAGCCGAACTGATGTGTTGGCTATAGTCATGTAGTCTATAGCCTATTTAAAAGTTCTATGTTTTCTATAATGTCCTAAAACTTAAAAAGATTTAGGTGCAGGATTCAAAATAATCATGTTGGCTTTTTGCCTCTCACTGCACGATATGTGTTTGTTTTCTGTGTCAGTCTGTAAATTTAATTTAAAGGTGCAGTGTGTAATATGACATCATCAAGAAAGTTCAAGAAAGTTCTAGAATGCAACGCTCCCTGGGTAACCCCACCCCTTTAGAATAATAACAGAAGCTACAGTGGCCTTCAAGGACAAGAACAATTCTAAATTTAAAAAAAATGCACCTGATGACATTCCAAAAACATGGATTCCTCCATAAGACTTGCCTGCTCAATGTACAAAATGTAATATTAATATTTGTAATTCTCCGCTCAGGAGGATAATTCAGATTATTGGCAGAGGTGATTTTACACCAATGAGGACATATTTATGAATGAGGATATTGATTTTAGCTAATGAATTACTTAAAATGTTACACAGTGTCCCTTTAAAACTGTGTAAATAATCAAAACTAAAACAAAACTAAAGGTGTGCTATAGTCTAGAAGTGGTTTCTCTATACTGACCAGGATTTAAGCTGCCCTATTTATTTGAGATAGTTAGTAATTTTGGATTTAAATCATATGACATTGGTTGATGTTCCATACAGATAGAAGAAAACACATCTCTAACTAAAGTGTCTTTACGTCCCTCTTTCTTTCCATCATCCATTCTTCTACAGAAAAAACTTTCCCATGTAAACCGTTGTGCTCTGTAGATTTCTGAAGGAACAGGATAGACTTTTCTTTAAAATGTTTTTAATGTTGAGTGCAAATTATTACTTTACTAAGACTGTGGCACAAACTTAATTCCATTAAACCTGCAGTGTGTAGAATTTTGGGTTTTATTTCCTAGCAGATTTTGTTGAAAGTAATTATAATATCCATAAGCACATTTAATTTAGTGCATAATTTTTTTTTCCCTTAGAAAGGGTCTCATATATGTCCATATTTCTGCATATTTTGGACCAAGGCCTAGTGCCGCCATCTTGAAAGTGTCATAGTTGGAATGTCATCAGGTGCATTGTTTAAAAATTAGAATTGTTCTTGTCCTTGAAGGCCACTGTAGCTTCTGTTATTATTCTAAAGGGTTGGGGTTACCCAGGGAGTGTTGCATTCTAGAACTTTCTAGAACTTTCTTGATGATGTCATATTACACACTGCACCTTTAAGTTTGTGCCACTATGTTTGTATTGTTGTTATTCAAGGTGTGGCAATGGTACCAGAGCTCACTTGAGAAAAATATGCAAGAGCTTAGGGCGTAAGGGCAGGGCGACATACTGTGTGGAATGTAAAGCTCACTGAGGCAAATGTCTATTGTGTGTGTTATTGGGCTGTACAAATAAAACTGATTTGATTTGATATTGTTTGGTTTTGGTCCGGAAATGAACGTGACGGAATCATGTGATGTGTTTCATATGAGAGTCTGATCATGTGATGTGTTTCATATGAGAGTCTGATCATGTGATGTGTTTCATATGAGAGTCTGATCATGTGATGTGTTTCATATGAGAGTCTGATCATTTTTAATTATTTGTTCATGCTGCTTTTTTTTTTAACACTGTAGGCACTAGTGAGAAACGGCATTTCGTTTCATTTTCTGTCTGGAAGTACTCTGTCTGTCTGTGTGTCTGTCTCTATGTCTGTGTGTCTGTCTGTGTGTCTGTGTGTCTGTCTGTCTGTCTGTCTGTGTGTCTCTATGTCTGTCTGTGTGTCTGTCTGTCTGTCTGTCTGTCTGTCTGTCTGTCTGTGTGTGTGTGTGTGTGTGTCTGTCTGTCTGTCTCTATGTCTGTCTGTCTGTCTGTCTGTCTGTCTGTATGGAAGTACAGTCTGTTGAAATGACAATCAAATTAATCTTGAATCTCTTGATTGTTATATATTGCTTTGTGACAATAAATAAATATATATTAAAAAAATAATTAAAAAAAAGTGGAAAGGAAAATAAAATCATACCAGAGAATGAAACAAGTAAAAACATAAATGCGGAAATAAATTCATACAGAAATATTAATTAAAATATTTAATTTTATTTAATTCATGGTACTCATTCTTATTCAGTTCTGTGTCATGAATTGAATTTAGGGTTTAAAGAGTGTTTTGTTTCGAAGGGAGTTAATTAGGCCTTACCTTTTCATCCCACAGCCAGTCTCCGTGTCCCCCATGAGTGCTGCACTTTGTGTCCTTAGGTCCCCGATATATTTATTTTTTCTTTGCTTTAACCACAAATTTCTTTCATCAAGTATGACACGGTTGTTACTGACGAATCATAACTTCCTACAAATAAACGTCTTACTGGATAGAAAAGTTTGTTCCATGGGGCGGAGTGGTATTGTGTCATAAGTCCTTTGTCACCTTACTAGACCATGTAAAGCATCACCAGAAACCGGTATGGTGGCATACTTTCAGGCTGAGCTCTGCCAAGGCTAGTGCTAACTTGCTCATTGGCGCAGAGAAGCAACAAGGAAGCATAATCTGGAAATTCCATGCGGCGCGGAAGCATGGACTTATCAGCATTATGGACCTATCAAGAAAGAGGGCGGCAAGCGTAGCGGACTGGAGGCGGGTGTAGAATCATTCTCGTTCTGTAGCATCTAGCATGGCGGAAACAAACTGAAAGCCGTTAAAAGCCGTTGGGCTAATAAAACGCTTGAGGTGGCGTTTTGAAATGAGAAAACTTCAGTTTTATTAGTACATGGTCTAAAGATAAGTATGAGCCTGTGATTGATATCCAGAACATTTTTTGCAGAGACACAATCTTGTTCGCCGCTTGTACCGTGTGGACAGGGAAACCTGCCTACGGGCCGCATGAAAATAAGCTCCTCCCCCAACCATGCAATACCAATGGGTTGGCCACATGTCCATGCTGGCTGCTCGGAGACGGCACAGTCCTGGGGACCTGGTGCACACAACAGTCGCCTATCTTACTGCTAGGAATGTCTGCTGAACGTTCCATAGCTCAGGATTTTAAGTCATGAATTGATGAACTTGCATCTAAGAAAATATGTCAGTTTTCTGAGGGATGAAAATAAACTAATCTCAGTGGCTAGCATGCTAATAGGCTAGCATGCTAATATTGATGATTGACTGTGTCAAGTGTCTAAGGATGAATGCTAACACTATCTGGTTTCTAACTTTTGCCTTAAATTACAATATAGCTCACTAGCTAACATAAACTCAGATTGGTGGATAGAAATCCACCAGAATGCAGGAAATCAAGTGTTAGACGTTAAAACAATTCTGGGGGAGCACCCCCATACCCCTCACCAAAAATTTGCCCCCAAAACATTTTAAACAAAACCTTGCCTATGCCCCGGACTAGGGGGAGAGATTATATTTCCACGCTGGCCTGGGAACGCCTCGGGATCCCCCAGTCAGAGCTGGTTGAGGTGGCCCGGGAAAGAGAAGTTTGGGGTTCCCTGCTCAAGCGGCTGCCCCCGCGATCCGATTTCGGATAAGCGGTTGAAGATGATGATGACCTTGCCTATGCCCCTGTATGAACACAGGTTATATGCCTAGATATGTTGTTTTATTTTTACCAAATTTTAAGATCAACGCCCCAAAGAAAAAGGAATACTTCACCCGTGATGTCACACTAGTAAACTGTAGGGTTAGACAGTGAGACCATAAAACACTCTTTCTGCCTTTTCTCAGGCTAGGATGAACCGATTTCTACAAAAAAATTGCACATTTATTCTACATAGGATCTCAGAGTTCAAAACACCTTCATATTTCCACCGGTGAAGTAGGCCTTTAAGTTTCAATGCCCCAAAGAAAAATTTAAGAACGCCCGAGAACAGAGACGAAGATTGTTATTATCATATCATAGGAAGAGTTTTTTTTCAACAATTTTTTTTTTTAAGGAAGAATATTTTTTTGAGGTGACTGTTAGTGGGATTTTTTTTTTTTCTAAATGGCAAATGAAAACTGCTTCTGAAATTTGATTAATATTCCAATGCAAATACTATATACAACTTGTTTGGCATCCTGAGTGCTGCTTGGCTGTGAACTGTGAAGGAAAATTATTAACCATTATCTGGGCGGCAGTGGCGAAGTCGGTAGGGAGCTCGCCTCTGGAGTGCAGGGTCGGAGGTTCGATCCCCCGTCTACCCGCCACATGTCGAAGTGTCCCTGAGCAAGACACTGAACCCCAAATTGCTCCCGATGGTTCAGAGAGCGCCTTGCATGGCAGCTACTGCCATCGGTGTATGAGTGTGTGTATGAATGGGTGAATGTGGTAAGATATGTAAAGCGCTTTGGGGCTGAGAAAATCGGCTATATAAGTCAAGTCCATTTACCATTTAACCATTGTTAATTACGTTAATATACCGTAATATTGAGAACAGCCAAAACTGCATTTTTTGCAGGTGTAAAGTGGTGTCTTATGTCAATAAATGCTGTTTATTTCACCGTAAAATACCTTTTTATTTATTGGAGGAATCCTTTACTTATACGGTATTTTCACGTTGAATATCTGGTTTATCACCGTAAAATCAGCAGAACTACCGTATTTTTTACAGTAGAATTCTGGCGACTGCAGCTGCCAGATTTTTACCGTAAAAAAATATGGTCTTTTTACAGTTTATTCAACTTGTTTGGCAATTGCCAATGACTGCTGCTGCACACACACACACACCCACCCACACACACACACACACACACACACACACACACACACACACACACACACACACACACACACACACACACACACACACACACACACACACACACACACACACACACACACACACTTAATTCATTGATAAAAAGGGAATTAAACTAGACAGGAATACAAATGGAAGATGATTAAATACTATGTTGTAGGGTAGTCTTATAAACTAGAGACATAGCCGATGGTTTGGTGGTTAAAGCTCATTAAAATGGATTAAATTGATTATGGGACATTTTATTTTGGCGGGAAAGTTATTAGTTAGTTTGACAATAGTTCACTATCGGCAGAAATAACATAGTTTAACTTTATTAGCATATTTTTGGACGATTTTAAAAGCTATTGGGGGAATAAAATCACTTGTTGTTAAAATACATTATTGTCAAAACCAGTGAATATCTCCTCATGATCTGAACTGTCCGTACTGTGTGTGAGCTGAAACAGTTAATACACAGCCAAGCCGCTACAAAACGGGTGTATTGCTAGCTACTGTAGTGTGGGCCCCTTTTGTTTACAGATACGTTTACAGAGCCTAGGCTGTTCTTTCCTGTCTCCCTTTTAACCTGTCAATTATTTTTTTTTTAAAAATAATTTTCCTTACATTACTTCACTTGTATTCATTGTCTTTTAATTTCTTTGTATCTTCAATGCATCTGCCTGTATTGCCCTTTGTTTTTGTTATCTCTTATGCAATTTTTTATCCTTGATGTATGTCATGCCCCTGTAAAGCACTTTGAATGGGCTTGCGTCTGGATTGAGCTGTATAAATAAACGTGCCTAGTTCACCTGTTCACCTGTTCAACTCACACACACCCCGATATGTCAACACACACACACACACGCCCTGATCTACTCTACGAACAACTTGCCAGCCAAGCATGTACTTAAGCAAATAACTGAAGATTCCTGTGTGTGTGTGTGTGTGTGCGTGCGTGCGTGCGTGCGTGTGCGTGCATGTGTGTTTGTGGCTGTAAGTGAATGTTAAATCTCCACACGTTAAACCAGTTTGTCTGCAGGCAAACACTTTGTCAAGCCCAGGACACTTCCATAACATGTCTCCTTTCATACTCTCTCTCTCTCTCTCTCTCCCTCTCTCTCTTCCATAACATGTCTTCTTTCATACTCTCTCTCTCTCCCTCTCTTCCATAACATGTCTTCTTTCCTACTCTCTCTCTCTCCCTCCCTCTCTCTCTCCCTCTCTTCCATAACATGTCTTCTTTCCTACTCTCTCTCTCTCTCCCTCTCTCTCTCCCTCTCTTCCATAACATGTCTTCTTTCATACTCTCTCTCTCTCTCTCTCTCTCTCTCCCTCTCTTCCATAACATGTCTTCTTTCATACTCTCTCTCTCTCTCTCTCTCTCTCTCTCCCTCTCTTCCATAACATGTCTTCTTTCATACTAGTATAAATCAAAAGGTTTATTGGACTAAACCTTGTCTGTTTGCCTCTGTATTATTCTCCTATTTCTTAAGCACTTACATCAACTAAACTTTCCCTAATCATTCTCAGCACTATTCTGAAGGTTATTACAGGAGAATGTGTTCATATGTTGTTCACTGTCTGATTTATGAGACATTTCCTTCTTAAAAACATGATGAAAATGCATTTTTAAGACCTGTGCCTTGTTATTTTTGTGATTTATAAAATTAAAAAAGGCTGTATCCAAAATCTGTTCTGTAAACACTTTGGACACTAATATGTTGTAAAAATATAATTAAAGTTTTTAAAGCTGCAGTGTGTAGAATTTGGGGTTTTATTTCCTAGCAGATTTTGTAGAAAGTAATTATAATATCCATAAGTACATTTAATTTAGTGCATAATAGCTCAGTTGGTAAGGCGTCCCCCTCCCGGGCCGGGCCCAGCAGCAGACCCGGGTTCGATTCCCACCCACGGTCGTTCTCTGTATGTCACTCCCCTCTCTGCCCCATTTCACCTCTGTCTCTACACTATCAATAAAGCATAAAAATGCCCAAAAAATATCTTAAAAAAAAAAAGACAGACGAGTTGAGACAAGTTAGAATAAGTTCAGAGCAGAAATACATCCTCACCTGTTTGACCTTTAAAGGGGCAGTGTGTAATTTTATGACATCATCAAGAAAGTTCTACAAAGTTCTAGAATGCAACGCTCCCTGGGTAACCCCAACCCTTTAGAATAATAACAGAAGCTACAGTGGCCTTCAAGGACAAGAACAATTCTAAATTTTAAACAATGCACCTGATGACATTCCAACTATGACACTTTCAAGATGGCGGCACTAGGCCTTGGTCCAAAATATGCAGAAATATGGACATATGAGACCCTTTCTAAGGGAAAAAATAATAATTAAAAAAAAAATCCAGCTATTATACACTAAATTAACTGTGCTTATGGATATTATAATTACTTTCTACAATATCTGCTAGGAAATAAAACCCAAAATTCTACACACTGCAGCTTTAATGTAAATCCTTTCTTTTCATTTCTTGGAATCAACAACATCAACCTTAACCTCTCCCTGGTCATCCTCTGATGCACCTCTATTATAAGGTGTGTGTGTGATATTCTAGTTTCACTATACTGTGTGTGTGTGTGTGTGTGTGTGTGTGTGTGTGTGTGTGTGTGTGTGTGTGTGTGTGTGTGTGTGTGTGTGTGTGTGTGAGTTTCAGCCTCAAAACTAAAATATCCAGTTCAGACAGCTGGCTTGAGAATTTGCATTCTAGGTTTACAGTAAGTCTGTGAATGGACAAGAAAAAAATGTAACCTTTATGTCTGCTAACTTGCCTGACAATGATGCCTTCTGTGCATTAAATCCTTTGTGTGTGTGTGTGTGTGTGTGTGTGTGTGTGTGTGTGTGTGTGTGTGTGTGTGTGTGTGTGTGTGACAGATTATGGGATTTAAGACACATCCTGATACAAAATCCAAAGCCGCTGTAGGCAAAGTTTAGATGTGTTTTAACATGTTTCTTAAATGTCACAGACACTGCAGGTGAACAGAGTAATATTTAACACACACACACACACACACACACACACACACACACACACACACACACACACACACAGTACAGTATAGGTCGAGAAACTGGGGTTTTAAACGTATAGATATCATCATGTAACTTTACCAGTTGATTACTGACACTTTTATATTACAACTTTTTCAGAAATGTTTGTATAAATATTCAAGTTTGGCAAAATCTAACTGGTTATATGAACATGTGCCTCTGTGGTGGAACTGAGTTGATGCACTCGAGTTCAAATGTGATGGGGGTACTATATTTACAGTTGAATAAAGCAATGTACTCACTCAGCCAACAGATGTTAAAGGAATACTTCACCCATACGGAACCGGCGTTCTATCATTATAAAATCACTATTATAATATAATGAATGAGGTTTTTCTTCCCTCAGTCTTCCCTTGGCTCAGCTGTCCTGTTAATCCTAACCCTTACTGTGATGTCACAAGAAGGAAACTGTAGGGTTAGACAGTGAGACCATAAAACACTCTTTCTGCCTTTTCTCAGGCTAGGATGATCCGATTTCAATTTTTTTTTGCACATTTATACTAAATAGGATCTCCGAGTTCAATACACCTTCATATTCCCACCGGTGAAGTAGGCCTTTAACATGCAGGGTAACAGACACCAATCTTCACTTCATTCAGACGGGGAAAGCTAGCTCCCTATCAGAGCCACACTCTATATAGCTTTTATTATCAACCCTTCTCGCTTCCCCCTCCTATCTGCAGCTGTCTGGCTTATCTCAAGGCTGTCCGGCCACTGTGACTTGCTTTGGCAGTTTCCCCAGAAATACACATTCTCTTCTCTAGAACTCACATTACAGGAAACCTGGCTCTCCTGCACACCTTTATTCAAAAACCAAACAATCTAGATGTTGGATAAAGCCAGAGTTAACATCTTTGTAGCGGCCAAGCCCTATTCCAAGCCACTACCTGGTTGTTTAATGGATCATTCCAACGTGCGCCCAGTGCGCTCAGTAAATGATAAACGGAGAAAAGTTTTACAATAGTACGGCAGGTTTATTCTCCTTTTATAAATCCATTCACCGTCAATATACGTTAACTCGTAATACATTCAGAAACCAACATAACAGAACAAGCTGCTGATAACTACCCATACCAAGGGCATCATTTGGGCACAAAGGGCACAGTCGAAAAACTGTTTGCTTTCCAATCAAACAACACCTGTTTCCTGGTTTTCCTTGGCTCAAATCACCTCCTGGCTGAAACAATGATCTCAGCCACACCCAATACAGCCCCCTAGTGTTCAAACATTGAAAATAACATAATGCATTACAGTTTTTGCCGAATGCTTACACACATGTTGCAGACTTTGGCTCACTGTGTCAAAACTTAACACACAGGCCGAATAGGACAAAGCACATGGAGATAAACTTCTAACTTATACGGCAAAATGAAACTCTTGAAACAAAACCTAACAATCCCATTTCAAAACTGTTTTTAGCATCAAAACAATACACACATGCACTTTTGAATGACTCTTTCCTAACAGCAACAACACACAGATGTGCTTTATGCAAAACACAGCTGTATTCATTTCGTTTTTGACTTTAAAAGTCTCATACAGATTTTTTTTGTGAAAGATCGATCCACTACAGTTGATCTAGACACATGAAAACAAAATGTAAACGCTTCAGATATTTTATTTTATTTTGCCATTTCAGGTTTTTGCAAAAGTAAAAAAAGAAATGGTACAACTAGAATGTTCTACAAAACATAGTGTTCTAAGGGAATGATTGGAAGACATTTAGGCTATGGATCCTGTCTCCTGTTGGCATCTGGCCACATCACCTCATCCACGTCACAGGCAATGTCCTCCCTTGCCAAGCAACGGGGGAAATATCGCCTTGCGTGCCATATCCAACCTTTTGCAGAATTTTTTGGAGAGATTGATCCACTATATTTTCAATTAGAAAAGAAAACACGTTTATATTGCAATTTCATGGTTTTGGCCAACAAAAGAAAAAAACACAACGAATAGGAAGGATCACAGTTCAACAAGCAATTCAGTGTGTCACTATGAACTCTGAAACAATTACAGTAAAAAAAAATTAATCCTTTGGATACCGCCTCCCGTTTGTGTCTGACCACATCGCCTCATCGACATCACATGCAATGTCATCCTTTCAGAAGCAACAGCAAAAATATTCCTGATATCCAGTCTAAATGTCCTAATTATGGAGCTATTGTGTTGTTGGGCTGGAATCTCAGACCAGCCTCCTGTATTGTTAGGCCATGATCTATAACATGGTCCACTATAGTGACCCT
>CM049410.1:29062500-29080000 GCA_026929865.2 Hyperoplus lanceolatus
GTTTGGTCCCCCCCCCCCCCCCCCTCCTTTCTATCTATGTTTTGCTCTAGAGAGATGTCCAACTCTCCTTGGGCCACAATACAGACCTGGGGGGCTTGTCCCGGCGCGGAAAAAACAGTCGTCTCGGTGTGTCTTTAGCAGCGACGGGAAGCTGGAGCTCCTACGGCCGACCCTTTTTTTGACGACGGCGATTATCGGGCTGGTGTGTCCTGGCCTTTATAGACAATGTATTTACCAAGTATGCAGCACTGAAGGCATATTCTCAGATTGTCCTTTAAGGTCAGACACCACAGACAAAGACATTGTTTCAAGCACTGGTCAATTTCAAGATTTCAAAAATCTCAACTTGGAGAACAAAACCTTAAATGTACGTTTTGGTCCTTTGAAAAACAGCATTCTTGCCTTGTGTGTCCCTTTAAACTTCTCTCAGGGCTTTAACTCAATAACATTTGGAAAGTTCCTGTAAGTGGAAACAGATGTGTGTGTGTGTGTGTGTGTGTGTGTGTGTGTGTGTGTGTGTGTGTGTGTGTGTGTGTGTGTGTGTGTGTTTCCCCTCATAGACAGATATATTTGGACGGAGGACGTGGCACAAGGCCGCCGCCCAACAACCATCCTGTGTGTGAATCACAAGTCCATGTTGAGGGGGTTTAAATTCAAGACACACACTCTCTCACACACACACACACACACACACACACACACTCTCACACACACACACACACACACACACACACACACACACACACACACACACACACACACACACACACTCTCACACACACACACACACACACACACACACACACACACACTGTTTCACACATCTGCTTCCACTTACTGGAACTTTCCAAATGTTTTTGAGATGAAGCCATGGGAGAAGTTTAAAGAGACACTGCAGACAAAGACCTCGATTCAACAGAAATGTTTGTCTATGTATCTTCCATAACATGTCTTCTTTCATACTCTATCTCTCTCTCCCTCTCTCTCTCTCTCTCTCCCTCTCTCTCCCTCTCTTCCATAACATGTCTTCTTTCATACTAGTATAAATCAAAGGTCCAACATGTACATTCAGGTGTTTATTTGACTAAACCTTGTCTGTTTGCGTCTGTATATTTCTCCTATACAACCATCTTTAACGGACATTATCTCAACATTTGTTTTTTTCTCAATACTTTGAACCAAAAATCTACAACTTCTAAAGCACTTACATCAACTAAACTTCCCATAATCATTCTCAGCACTATTCTGAAGGTTATTACAGAAGGATTTGTTCATATGTTGTTCACTGTCTGATTTATGAGACATTTTCTTCTTAAAATCATGATGAAAATGCATGTTTTAATCTGTTTGCTCTCTCTCAGTCTGCAGTTTCCAAAGAAGCCTTTAAACTTGGGTTTTAAATCCTTCCGTGCTGTGTTTAGTGGATTCAGCAGAAAGACATAATTAAATAAAGAAAGGAATGTCTGTCCTGGAACTCAAACTGTTTTCATCAAACTCACGAGGCCAGTCGAGGAGACACAGAAAGTTAAAGGCGCTACGAGGAACTTTTAAATATTTCTGAAACAGTCTCATTTTTCCTCTGATGATCAAAAATGACATGTAACAGCAAACGAGACCATCAGTGCAAAGAATGCTTTTTTATATAGTTTTTCTTAATGCCTTTGTCATGGGTATACGCTCACCCAGGAACAACAGCTGGCGTGGTAAAAACACTACTGCTTTTGTCCAAAGGGGGGCGCTAGAATTAACACACACTGAAAGTTCCTCGGAGCATCTTTCAGTACTTTTACTGAAATAATTATCATCATGAAACTTTGCCAGTTGATTACTCATTGAAACAATTATTTTTATGTATTATATTTTTTCGGGAATGTCTGAATAAATATGCAAATGTTTCAATATGGAACTAGTTATTTTCTATTTTTATTTATTTATTTTTTATTTTAATGTTTATTTGACAGGGACAATACATACAACATTGCCACAAAAAAATGGGAAAATGTGATGCAGATAAGACGTCTAGCTTCAGCTAATTTTTAGTCTTTGTCCCTGGGTCAGGCTTTAAAATACAATCAAAGATACTAAATACAATAAATGCAATGATAGAGATACAGTGAATAATACAGTTATAATATAGTTATGTTCTGCTCTTTCAAAAAGCAACAATCTAGATTAAAACAGGTTAAAATCTGTATTTCATTTTCACAACATATCAGTGTCCAGATTTCTTACCGAACAGATTTGGGATAGAGCCTTTTGTTACTAAAAGTTGAAATACAAAAATGTATTATTTGAATGTCAGCAATCAACTGGCAAAATGTAATGAGGATATGTATAAGTGAAACATTTTACCCTATTCACCTCGACTTGACACTATCAATCCTAAGTGCCTTTTAATAGATATAATATAAAGGCTATGAAATGAAATTGAAGAAAGTATATCCTCACATTTTTGCACATGAATAAATTCGTCAGCATTATTTACTCACAACAGGAGGCTTTTTATTTAAAAAATAGGAAATATATATAATTTGGATTTCTTCGACCAAAGAAAATAACAAAAACATGTCAAGTAATAATTTCATAATGTCTCATGTATATCTGTGTTACATATAAATAAAGGGTCAAAATTAAAATGTGGAAAGAAAAAAAGTCCCGATAACATTTTATAGTTAGAGATGACATCTGTGCATTGTTAAAGGCGGAGTAAGTGATTCTGGAGAATGCTTGTTGTCAAAGTCACTTATTGCTAGCTATGGGCATGTTGCCAACTATGGTGGGCCCCTTTGCAAACATACCCTTTGTTTACCTACCAGTTTACAGAGCCTAGGCTGTGTCTTAACACTTGAATAAACACAAAAAGCAACAATTTAACATAGACAGTGACAGTATTAATCAAAAGAAATTGTGGATTTTTTTTTCTGCGTTCAAAGCAGTTTGAAATCAAGTTGTCTCCTACAAATAGTAAATCAAATCAAATCAAATCAAATCAAATCAGTTTTATTTGTATAGCCCAAAATCACAGATACATTTACATCTATCTATCTATCTATCTATCTATCTATCCATCTATCTATCTATCTATCTATCTATCTATCTATCTATCCATCTATCTATCTATCTATCTATCTATCTATCTATCTATCCTCTGCCCTTACACCCTTAGCTCGGCTGAGAAAAAACTCCCAGTAAAAACCCTTTACCGGGAATAAAAAAAAACAAAAAAAAAAACACATTAATTGTAAAACTTTTTGTCCATAATGTAATATCTACAAAGGCCGTCAGACTTAAAGGTGTAGTCAGTGATTCTGGAGAACGCTTGTTGTCAAAATCACTTTTTGTCAAAATCGGTGAATATCTCCTCATGATCCACTACCTGTCTGTACTGAGTGAATATCTCCTCATGATCCACTACCTGTCTGTACTGAGTGAATATCTCCTCATGATCCACTACCTGTCTGTACTGTGTGTCTGTCTCCTCATGATCCACTACCTGTCTGTACTGAGTGAACATCTCCTCATAATCCACTACCTGTCTGTACTGTGTGAATATCTCCTCGTGATCCACTACCTGTCTGTACTGAGTGAATATCTCCTCATGATCCACTACCTGTCTGTACTGTGTGAATATCTCCTCATGGTCCACTACCTGTCTGTACTGAGTGAATATCTCCTCATGATCCACTACCTGTCTGTACTGTGTGTCTGTCTCCTCATGATCCACTACCTGTCTGTACTGAGTGAATATCTCCTCATAATCCACTACCTGTCTGTACTGTGTGAATATCTCCTCATGATCCACTACCTGTCTGTACTGAGTGTGGATGATAAAAAAATAAGAATACGAAAATAGAGTTAATACACAGCCTAGGCTCTGTAAACGTGCATGTTGCTAGCTACTGTAGACCCCTTTTGTCTACATGCCCTTTATATACATATCCATTTACAGAGGCTAGGCTGTGTATTAACGCTGGATATTTTTTCAGCACTCACACAGAGCTTCAAAGGTAGCAGATAGTGAGGAGATATTCGCTGATTTTGACAACAAACATTCTCCAGAATCTCTGACTCCACCTTCAAGCCATGGCAGCCATCTTTAAAGGAATACTTCACCCATACGGAACCGCCGTTCTATCATTCCAAAATCACTATTATAATATAATGAATGAGGTTTTTCCCCTCAGTCTTTCCCTCAGTCTTCCCTTGGCCCAGCTGTCCTCTTAATCCTAACCCTACATTTTTACTTGTGTGATGTCACACTAGTAAAAATATAGGGTTAGACAGTGAGACCATAAAACACTCTTTCTGCCTTTTCTCAGGCTAGGATGAACCGATTTCTAAAACGTTGGCAAATTTATACTACATAGGATCTCAGAGTTCAATACACCTTCATAGTTCCGCTGGTGAAATAGGTCTTTAAGCTTAGAAACACTTATCTTTTTAAGAGTTTAGCCATCTATTAACACAAGAACAATGAACATTTCTTCACTGCAGCACACAGTTCTTTTTGGTCTTGGCCCTAATGTGTTCGGCTGTAACGATGCCCACCCCTCCTACCACACCCCCCACGGCCGCTCCCGCCACCATTCCCACCGGTATCCCGACCGCGCTCGCGACAAAATGTGAAACAACCCCTCCCATCCCTGCTCCCGCTAAAGCCGACCCGTTCACAGCCAGCGCGATTCTCTTAACAAGTCCGGCACGATTCTGCCCTCCGACATCTTTGTAACATCTCCCTTCATTTCTTTCAACGGTGGTTTTGATTTCATGCAACAGCTCCGTGACTTGAGAATGATCTTTGGTCTCTGTGTTGTCGATGGCGCAGTATCCGCCGTTACACCCCCTCACAAAGCTGTTCAGTTCTTCGCTGTCTTTCACAAACTCCTGAACGCTTTTCCCCTTCGCGTTCAGTTGGTCTCCACCGGTGAACAAAACCAAAATGTAGTTTACGACATTTTCCGTGAAAGTTTTTTTTATAAGCTCCACCATTTCCTTTTCTTCTTCCGTGTATCTGTTGAGAGCCATCACCAGTAGAAAGACATGTGGGCCGGGGGAAGCAAGAGACACACCTTTCTTGATCTCCTCAAGTATCTCCTGGTCTGTTTTGTCTGCGTGGCAAAGGCCCGGAGTGTCCACAACAACCACCTTTTGTCCTCCGATTGTTAGTTCCTCTTTATAGCAGGATTCTGTCTCCATCAAAATGCCTTCTGGACGTTTGGCGCTTCCCTCAGAGCTCCTCACAAACGTCCGCATCACGGAAGTTTTCCCCGAATTCACCTTTCCAACGAGAACTATCCTCAGGGCTGAAGAATCTGTGGAGGAAGATATCACACAGACATCAGTGGTATGGAAGAAATATATCATTTAAATGTCAACCACAGAGCTCAACAGTTCACCTTAAGAAAGAAAATGTTTTTCTGCAGAATCTTAATCATGCAAATGGTAAATATTTTAGAAAACGGACATGTGGAAAGTGAGATTTTGATAAATCAATCAATCAATCAAACTTTATTTATAGAGCACTTTTCATACAAGTAAATGTAACACAAAGTGCTTAGGATTAGAAAGTAGTGCTATTGTGGCTCAGAGATGGAGCCAACAATTCTGGAGAAAACTGGTATTAAAACATAGCCTAGGCTCTGTAAAACACTTTTTTTAAGTAAATTTCCCCATTCAAAACCTCTATTGGCATTTCAAAAATTCCTTATGTCAATATTTTTAATTATGGAATAAAGCCAACCAGCTATCCACATGTTCATCATAAAGCCAACCAGCTATCCACATGTTCATCATAAAGCCAACCAGCTATCCACATGTTCATCATAAAGCCAACCAGCTATCCACATGTTCATCATAAAGCCAACCAGCTATCCACATGTTCATCAGGACTATCAAACATTTTATTCAGTGCAAAAAAAAAAACAATTGAAAAACTGAGAAAAAAATCATAGGTTCATTTTCTGGGAGTTAAGAAAGTACTTATCCCACAATGCATTGCATTTCTTTGACTTTTCCCAACAAACAACGGTTTAGCACTTCTTTCCAAACGTACACAGACACATTATTTCTACACACATCATTTATGTAAGTAGAAGGTAAACTTTACACATTTTTGTAAAGTTCTATTTTTGATAACGGCCAGATTTATCAATTGTATCTGTCCCGGTTTCGTTTATTTCATTTTTAACTGGACTAATTTAAAATGTTCATATAATGTCTTGTATCTCATATTGTATTGTGTATCAATCGATGCTGAATGTGGTTTATGAGAATTGTACGTGACTGTTGATTGTGTTTATTTTATCATAGTACTGCCTTCTTGGAAAACAGATTTTATTCTCAATAAATGTTACCTGGTTAGATAGGATATTGATTGATTGATTCTCTGCTGTTTCTCTGTAGTTAAGAAAAGAAAAAAAACTTATATAAAAATAAAGTAGCTTTAGTTACTACATTTCTCCCTTGGGAACAGTACTCAAAGTAACACACACACACACACACACACACACACACACACACACACACACACACACACACACACACACACTAGAGAAGCTTAACTGTAGTACAACATCTTCCAATGTCACCTCCTTGGTAGTTTGCTACGCTATACTTTCAAAGTAGCTTCAACAGCTCTGATGGTCTCATTATGTAATTATTCATCACAGAAAATATACGTGATATGTGGATTTTGCCAAGGCTCCATCTTTGTTTCTTTCCTATTCGATATTCACATGGTTCAAATTGTGCGATCATATTTATGCCGACGACACACGCGTTTACTTTGCTCAACCGTCGACTACAGTCACATAGATTCTCTTTGCAAAGGGCAATATACAAATAAATAACTGCATGTGCCTTAACTTAATCCAGCTAAATGTAGATAAAACTGTTGAAAATAACCAGAAATAGTCAGAAATATGTGGAAATGTAACTGTAATAGTCACATCATGTCCCAAAATGTCTGGTAAGTCTAGTCCTAAACCCAGCACAAGAATCAGAGGAGATTCATGCAGAGAACCTAATGCATGCCTCCATTCCCAGCTCATTTGATTACTAAGAAAAAGTTTTTTTTATCTCAGTTTTTCCCCAAAAAAACTCTAAATATCATGCAATAAATCAGTGGATAGAGTCCTAACAAAGACCAACAACAATGAACATGTCACAAAAAAACTCAAGTCCCTGAACTGGTTTCCTCTAAAGAATAGAGTTGACAGAGCCACTAATTGTCTATAAAACTCATCAAAACTAAATTTTCTTACCACTGACTGTTTTTACCCAAACATATTTCATTTATGTCTCAATTATTATGTTATAATTATTATGTCTTAATTCAAAATATTTTTTTTTGAATGTATTGTGTATAAAAATGTTTTTAAACAATGCCTGCAAAGTCCTCAAAAGTCAACACATGTCATAAAATACCCTTAACAATAAAAAGGCACAATTCTTGATTCTGACATAAAAAAGGAAGCAATTAAGATGTAAAATATGTTCTATATTCAGCCAGATAAAGAGGAACTGATTGTAACATCCCTTTTTTTCTTCCATGACACAAAACACACCCAAAAAACATACAGAGCAGCATTAGCACTGCTCAAAGACAGTGGGAGAAATATAGCTACTCACCAGTCAGTAAGGCTTTCCCACTGGTCATCCTGGTCTCTTGGTAAAGGCAGCAGCTTTAAGTCCTTGCACTGTGGGTATCTCCTGCTTCTGAAAACTTTAATATCCAACTCATCAGTATATATATTATATCCTGCTCCAAGGTCCCTCCCCTCAAATCTACATCATCTGTTTCTAGTCCAAATCTGACCAATCACAGGGCAGAGATTTAGAAAAAAATGGCTGCTAGCAAGAAATCAGGGGGTTGAGCTTAGAGTCCATGAGGTAAGTAGAGTCAATTTCATGTATTGTGTATAAAAACAGATATGACATGTACAAATACTACAAAAATAGTGATACAATCTTATACAGATTCCCTGCAGTAAATCTTACTCAGTGTGTGTTTTAAAAAAATATATTATTTCTCCATATATACAGTACATACAAGGATCCCAACATAAAGTGATTCTATGATGAATTATGTGATTATGGACGGATGGATTTTCTGTGGAATTATAACCAAGATTACAATTCAATAGTCCACATTTTAACATACATCAAAGCACTTTTGTCAGGGTAAGGTAATTCTATCATATTTACATGATGCAGCTAATAGTTAGCCTGGTGATGCTAGCCTGATCGCTTGCAAACTTCACATTCATTTCTCTCCTTTAAATCAGTATGTTGACAAGGCCAATCAGGGCCCTGCGTTTGTCCCTTTATAGTGGAAGGCAGCTTCTGATTGGTTCATGTAGTCATCAATCTAGCCTCCAGTCAGACCGAACCCTCCCCACTTTCTGTCTGTTAGTGGAAGGCAGCCCCTGATTGGTTCATGTAGTCATCAATCTAGCCTCCAGTCAGACCGAACCCTCCCCACTTTTTGTCTGTTAGTGGAAGGCAGCCCCTGATTGGTTCATGTAGTCATCAATCTAGCCTCCAGTCAGACTGGACCCTCCCCACTTTCTGTCTGTTAGTAGAAGGCAGCCCCTGATTGGTTCATGTAGTCGATGAATAAGCTTGAGGGATATGGCTGGTCTCACGAGGCTAGATTGACGACTACATGAACCAATCAGAAGCTGCCGTCCACTATAAGGGACGAACTTTAGGCCCTAATTGGCCCCCACGGCCTGCTTACATCTCTTCAGAGGGTTTCTATTGGTGGTGCGAATGCCAAAAGAATGAATCCCTTGAAAGTCCCCCGGCCTTCGTTGCAGTGGTCGCGGGTTCAAATCCGACCCGTGGACCTTTACTGCAGGTCACCCCCCTCTCTCTCTGTCTCCCCATCTCAACTCTGTACTGTCTAATAAAGCTCTCTCTCTCTCTCTCTCTCTCTCTCTCTCTCTCTCTCTGTCTCCCCATCTCAACTCTGTACTGTCTAATAAAGCTTGAAAATGACAAAAAAGAATAAAAAAAAAAAAAGTTCCCCCGTTGACAGTTTCTTTCATGAGGTTCCTACGACTGTTTTGTGCGAAAACACCCATGGACACTGGACAGTGCCGTAGAGCTGGTAGTCTGAGACGATGCTCCACGTAGCAACAGTTCCCATGTCATGAATATTTCATGGTTTGAAGATATTTATCTCTGGCTACTCAGATGGCATGAGTTGTAACGCCACATCTTGCACTTTTTTAAGGAATCCGCGCAAACCTGGAACTTTTGCCTGCATGAGTTCCAGACCGTCACAGATCAGGTCCGCCAAACTAATTTCTCCGGCCTTTTTGGGATCTTTGGAATCTTTGTCCAAATTTACCTCGGGGCATCTGGTGAGCGCTTCGAAGGCCTTCACAGCAAGTTTAAACATCTTGTTGCTGTAGAAGCTGCTCTTGTTCCTGTCTTTATTTCTCTGGACCGTGTTCTTGATCGTCTGCAGGAGATCTTTAACTTGAGACTCATCTTCCACCTCGTTGTTAAAGACATGGTATCTCCTCCCAGACATGAACTTCTTGAGACTTTTGTTCTTTTCAATAAAGTCTTCGGCGTTACATTGATCTCCGTGTGTGAACAAGACAATGGTATAATCGGTTGCGTGTTTGAAAACCCTCTGAAAGTCTTCTAGCACTTTTCTGTCTTGTCTTGAGAAGTCTCCTAGCTTTAGCACCAACAGGAACACGTGGGGACCGGGGGTGATCCACGTGATGCACGTCAGGATTTCCTTCGTCACTTCCTCACGAGTTCTGTGGCTGTGGAAAAGACCCGGAGTGTCGATAATCGCCAGAGTTTGTCCGTCAAACTCTCTCGTCCCCTTTTTGCATATTCCCGTCTCAGATGCTGAAGAAAGGTTAGTGTCAAAACTGTCGCTCCCGAGGATTGTGTTTCCTGAAGCGCTTTTCCCAACGCCGGTCTTTCCAAAGAGAACGATCCGCAGCTCGGACTCTTCTGGCTCTGTTGGGAAAAAAAACAGACATGATGACAATTAGTTATTTGAAGAAAATCATATCAAATCAAAGAGGCCCATTACATGATTCATTTTCATACATTTTAAGCTCACCATTGTATTTAAACAAAAATTCTTAAAGTGTGTAATTTCTGAGTATTTTGACATAATCTAGTGATGAGATTGTAGATGTCAACGCTCCCTTGCTAACCCCATGAAACCATAAGTTAACTTTTTGTGTTGTTGGTGTTTAGAATTGTGCAATCATAATCACACTGGTGTTTTGATAAAATATCATAGGTATATCTGGGCTCGCTCTCTGTGATGTAGCAGCCCTAGCAGACCCTCAACAAAAGGCCAAGATAAAATAGCTCCAGAGGCCTGTTTCAGGTAGCTGGTTTTACATACTCTGAGTTAAATCCTGTGCTCTGAGTTGGTCAACTCAGAGAGCAGGATTGACGAGCAACTCTGGGTTTTCGGTTTCAGAACAGTGGATCAGCGTTGGGTTAATCAACTCTGAGCGTGTTCACTCTGGGTGGAGCATGTGCGTAAAAGCCATCGTCAATGGATCGATGATAACATGATTCACCATGGAAACAGAAGAAACAAATGATTGATCCTCCCACTTCTCCACTTCTCAAAAAAGAAAAGCAAAAAAAATCTCCGCTCCTCCCACTAGGGTTAGAATTATTAACGAATGGGTTTATGGTATGGAGAATAATTAACGGGGATATTGTCTAATAACTCTGATCTAATCTCCTCTGCAATTCAGAAAAAAACAGAGCAACCATTTTTTGTCAAGAGAATCATTTTGCTTCCGTATGAGAAGCCATAGTCTATTTTAAAAAGTTACGCATATCAGCTGTAAAGTAATAAAGCTGGCGCTATAATACTGTGCAGTAAACAGCTTCTTTTAAATGGGGATTGAAAGACATCAGCGTCAGACACATTAGGTGACAGTTTCCATTGAAGAGCCCGATTTATTTATTACCAGATCCATTTTCCTCAAGTGATCACAGTTTAAATTATTGTATAATTTTTATATTCATATTAGGCTATTTAACGAGTCTCATCTGTGACTTTAGGATCGCACAAGTGAACAGTAACGATCGCGTGCAGCCGCATGGTGACATTACTCCACCTGACATAAATCTGTTCAGTGACCCAGACATTAAAAAGCATACAATACAAATAGGTTTATTAATCTGAATGTAAAGCATGTTCACGATGTGTAAGGTGGCCGCCTATATGAACGGACCGAGGGCTGAGAACAAGGCTACTGATCAGATAAATTATCGATCAAACGTAAAATCATCAGTACATGATAAAAACATCCCGATGGAGATTTCTATGGAGTGATTTTGCTTCAAACTGTACAGGGACGCGTGTGACAGTGACTCTTTCTTCAGTCGGAGCTGCAGCGTAAAGTGAAAACAAACTCAGGGTAGGTCTAACCACCTATCCAGCAGGTTAGACCCACGGCGTATGTTGCCGCAGTAACTGACTCTCGGTTGCGCTGAACCTGCTTCTTGAAACGGAAAACCCAGAGTTTCCACTAACTCAGAGCGAACAAACTCTGGGTTGCCTCAAAACCAGCTACCTGAAACAGGCCTCAGTCCCACTCTCTGTCTATATATTCTGTCTGCATGTTATTTCTGTTGTGTTTGTCCGTCTGTTATTATCTGTCAGGAATGCGGTCGCTACCTGTTCTGTGATGTGAAAACGAATTTACCCTTGGAGACAATAAAGTCTAAAGTCACTCTAGAGTACGGTAGCTGCTCCCCCACATTGAGAAGAGGGTTGAGGGGATTTGGGGGTCTAAGGTAAGTTAAGTTACTTTATTAGTCAATGGTTGGTTACATTGAAATTTGTCTTTTCGCATCTCCCCTCTCAAGTCACCACACTTCGGAGGGGCTCAGAGGGCAGGGTCAGCCATAGCACAATGGAAGAGATGGTGGTCACCGTAATACCAGCCTCTGCTAGTTTTACAACTAACACCCTCCTGTCCAGTGCCGGGGATCGAACCAGCGACCTCATGGTTACTGGGAGGAGGAACCAGCGACCTCATGGTTACTGGGAGGAGGAACCAGCGACCTCATGGTTACTGGGAGGAGGAACCAGAGACCTCATGGTTACTGGGAGGAGGAACCAGAGACCTCATGGTTACTGGGAGGAGGAACCAGAGACCTCATGGTTACTGGTCGGCCACCCTGGTAAGGTTCCCCCTGATGGCTTCACTTTGGGGGTGAACCAGGCAGGTCAGACCCTGGAACAGATCCATGACACGCTGGAGAGATGCTCCCTGTGTTCCAGATCAAATTATTTTTTACGGACTATCCTTATTACTACAGCTGACCATAAAAACTATCTTTTTTCATTAGCAGGGAGGTACGGGGATTGAAAGCAGCCTACATCTCCTCTCTGGCCTGGGAAAGTTTTTGGGGAAAAAGAAGTCTGGGCAGTTCTGCTACCTGACCAGAAGTAAATGGATCAGACTATAAGATGGATGGATATCAGATACATGTTTTCCATCGAATGCCCAATCTGGAACATTCTTTTTTGCTTTTCCAGTGAAAAATAACTGGTTCCAGAGTGGTACCGGATCTTTACTGGTCTAGAACCAAGAACTGCTGACTTACACAAAGATGGCGCTGCATCCCACTTGTATGTAGATATAAAAGGCTCATTCAAAGGTAATATATTTTTTTCCAAGCTAAACTAATTAAAAACACCAAACTACCAAGTCTGTTCTGAAGAACAACAATTAATTATACACACTGCACCTTTAAATGGAAATTTCTAACATTTCTCTGACACCTGGGAGAACGTATATGTTAATGTAAAACTTGTGATGATGGAAACAGCCTTTTCTAAATGGACCTTTGAGATAAGACTGTTTTGCCAACATGTCTATCACACACACACACACACACAAACACACACACACACACACACACACACACACACACACACACACACACACACACACACACACACACACACACACACACACATACACACACACAGGATCCCCTCAACCCGTGCTGTGGGGTTGGAGGGGTTTACCACAACCAACTAGAAACTACAACTTTGTAAATGTTCAGAATCAGAAAACACTTTATTTATTTATCCCAAGATGGGCAATTCACTTCACAGATCCCAGTTCCAATCACACAATACAAAATAATTTATAAATACTATAATTAGCAGTAAGAGGTAGACACAAACATATATCAACAGCTGTCCAACACACACACACACTCAACTCACATTCATGTCAGCCTGTTAGTAACAACCAGCCAGCAACACTGGTGTGCTCTCCACCTATTCCTGACTTTATTCCTGGTAAATGGACTTGTACTAATACAGCGCTTTTCTAGTTGTACATGAACACTCAAAGCGCTTTACAATTCTGTTGCATTCACCCCATTCACAAACACATTCACACACTGATGGCAGAGGCTTCTGCCCATCAGATTGTCAAAGGCTTTTTGATCTAACTACATTGTTTTAGCCTGTCACTCACCCGTTCAAAGATCTACGTCCAGAAATGTCCAGATCAAGCAAAACAATTATAATTCAAAGGAGACGAAAACTGCACCGATACACTCATGCACAAGCTCTCAAGTCAGTCACAACATGCACTGTTTGAAGCTGACCACTTTAACAGTACTGAGTGAGTTTGTGACACTTTGTTTGCCTCAGAGCATAATTGCCTAAATCATATTTACTCTACTCTTCTTTTATTCTACATCTACTCTACATCTACGTTTCGTTAGCCTCATATCATAATTGCCTAAGTCATATTTTAAGGGTTATAGAGTAGGGTGAAGTAGATGTAGAGTAGAGTAGATGTAGAATAGAGTAGATGTAGAGTAAATAGTATTAAGGCAATTATGCTATGAGGCTAACGACTTTGATCATTCCAATAGAAGCTAAAACAGGACACAGAGTTTCGTCAGGACACCGACTGTGAACAAATTCCCCGGGAGCAGGAATTACTAGCAGACTCGATATGTACCGAACCCGAAAAAATAATCTGTTCCAAAGATCTTTTTGGCAAACACTTGGTAGAAACCATCCATGCTTACAAGAACCAAAATCATTTATATGTAAAAAATATGACAGCTTCACACATTAGGGATTCAACAACAGCCTTTCCGTGTCGTATTTTTCTATATGCCGACGATACAGCTCTTTATGTGTCTGTACCTTTGTAGAGCTAAGCTTATTCTCTCTGGAATTAAACAAACTAAGAAACACACCTGGATTATGGTTCAGTTTTCGGAATCTTCTGCATCACTGCAAAAATGTACCGAAATCTTTCAGGTAAGAATAAAATGTTTAAAGATAAAACGTCAAATCAAAGGACTTCACTTTCGGACCTAAAAGCTGCTTTCCCCGATGGTTAAACCTTCTAGTTCATTGTAAAAGCATTGGTTGAAAGGCATGTTGATTATACTGCCACCCCCTGGTTCACCACAATTCAATTATAATAAATCAGAAAAAGCATAAATTGACAATAGTAATCTTGAAATTCTGCATATATACAGTACATTTGTAATACACAAAGTTGTGTTAAAATTTGATTAGAGCCAGAAATAATAGATGACAAAAATATGTTGCTCACACTCCAACATGTTGAAAGGCAAAAGGTCTCAAAATCAAAAAAATTACTTATCAAGAAATAATTAAACATGTAGTAACTTCATTTTGAGTTATTGGGTTTAAAGGGAAAACCAACGAACACCGAAGATCTGAATACTGGAAGATCACCAGTAAAGTTCAGCTGTTAGATTTTAAAAAAGCTGGAAAAATAAGTGTGAGACTTTAGAATGATCATAGTCTTCTCCTAGTGTTCTGCATTCTAAAAAAGTTTTAATATTGTTTTGAACACAAGACTTTTCTGAACCAGAATGTACAATATTCAGAAATTAAAGCCATCAAGAAAAAACCTATTTTTCTTGTGAAGGCAAGCCATGTGTAAAACAACAAAAGAGGTCTGTGAAGAATTAGAAAAACACAAAAAAAAACACTTTATATAGTAGCATAAAAGTAAGTAGTTTGTCAGTAAAGTGAATGAAAGCAAAAGGCTTGAAAGTGAAGTTAGACAAGAGGTTGGAGGAGAGATGTGGATGTTAAAGATACATGAAAAAGTCAGCAATGAGAGGAGAATTAGGTGGCTGCCCTGTTAGTTTGTCAAGCCCTGCTCTGAGTGAGTGTATATGAAATGTACTCACTGGAATGGCTGTGTCTGCTGGCCATAGTAATCCTGTAACAGAAGTTGATCAGTGATGTCCTCTTGCTGCTGAGGGTTTGTTGTAGAAAAAGTTCTTATTTCATCTTATATATGATAAAGTCTGTGTAGGCCCCTCCCCCTTTCACATGTGTCATCTGTTACCTAGAGAGTTTGAGGGAAGAATCTCAGAGAGCCAGCCAATCACAGAGCAGGAAAACTAAAGTGTGGCAACAAGCAGCAAATCAGGGGCCGAACTGAATCAAAACTGAATGAAACATATGTTGGGTTTGACCACTAGTTTACCACTTGTGTTAGCTGTATTATTTTAAAGTTTAAGTTGATTTTAAATTGGATTTTGTATGTTATACATGATACATAAGATAAAGCATTTGATGAACGAATGCAAAATCCAACCAGAATAATGAAAGCACTTTGTAAAGTTGTTTTACCTTATGGAAAGAACATATCTGGGGTTAGAACTTTTTCAGTAATATCTATCCAGTCATGATTTCATCAGGGCTATACTACAGGCTCGTTTTCACAGTGCGGTTCACAATTACTAGCGTTTCAATTGTCATTACATGGGAAGGGTACCAAAATATTGCGCAGCACCGATTTCTTATCCCCCTTTCATTGGGGTCCCAGAAGGGGAGGAGCTACACACTGCAGTCCATTGATTGGTCGACATGATCATCGTTACGGTGTGAGAGATAAACCGCCATGTGTAAGTGAAGAATCTTGTGTTTAAGATTAAATGTTGGCGTGGAAACACAAGCCAGATTTAGGGTTAACGAGCCGTACCAAACCGAACTGTACCGCTTAGTGGAAACGAGGCATATGCTTCAAATGACAAAATACCGTCTAAAAATGTCTAACGGCGATTTCAGTGAATTTGGTATTTATCAGATGTAAACTGATGCTTTTGGTTGTTTTTCTGTTTAGGCCGGTTCAGTTTCCCGGAAGAGCACACATTTATTTGGACCAATTAAAAGACGGAATTTGCTGAGGGGCGTGTACGAAGGAGCTGAGGTCTTTTCTGATTGGTCAAACATTTAGTGTCGGAAAATGTAAACAGGAAATGGACATGTTACTTCCGTGCAGGGAATCACAGACTTTGAAATATTGTCGTGGAAGTTTTTTTCATTTGACTCCACGCTGTTCAACTGTGTGGACCTCTACAGTCAGCCTCCGCTTTACTTCCTGCAGTTGGTTCCGATTAAGTTCTCACTGCGATAGAATTCAACGAGGGTTCTCTTGGAAACGGTCCCAGAAACCACCTCTGCAAGACCGGTTGTTTTGGTCCAATCAACAGCAGTTATAGCTCTGACAGGGGGATCCCGAGGCGTGCCCAGGTCAGTGTGGAGATATAATCTCTCCATCTTTTCCTCGGGTTATCCTCCTTCCAGCTCAATGTGACTTGAATAATAATGATACCACCACCTCAAACATTCAGCAGTCATACACATTCACATAAGGCAATGTGGGTGAAGTGCCTTACCCAAGGACACAACAACCATGACACAGTTGGCAGGGTGAGAATCGAACCGCCAACCCTCCGATCATTGGCCGACCCGCTCTACCACCTGAGCCACAGTCCAACACCTTCCCAGGAGCATCCTCACCAGGAGCCAGATCCACATCAACTCAGGATGACTGAGCTTCTCCCCCCATCTCTAATAGAGACGCCAGCCACCTTCCTGAGAAATCGCATTTTGGCCGCTTGTACCTGCGATCTAGTTCTTGGGGTCATGACCAACCAAGATCGACCTGTAGAGCCAAAGCTTTGACTTCAGACTCAGCTCTCTTTTCATCACAACAGTGCCGTATAGCGAGTTCAATATCCCCACTGCTGCGATTCTCTGGCCCTTCTGACGCTCCATTGTTCCCTCACTCGTCAACAAGACCCAAAACTACTTGAACTCCTTCTCCCCGGAGTAGGTAGTCCAAAGGTTTCCTGCTGAGCACCATGGCCTCAGATTTAGAGGTGCTGATCCTCATGCCAACCGCTTCACACTCGGCTGCAAATCGATCCAGTGAGAGCTGAAGGTCACAGACCGATGATGACATCAGAACCACATCATCCGCAAACATCAGAGATGAGCTCCTCAGCCCACTGAACTGCAGCCCCTCCCCACCACGACTACGCCTTGATGTCCTGTCCATGAATATCACAAACAGGATTGTTGATAAAGCTCAGCCCTGGCAGAATCTGTCTCCCACAGGAAACAGGAAAGTGTGACTTACTACAGAGAACCCGGACACCGCTCTGGCTTTGAGCGTAC
>CM049410.1:29092500-29115000 GCA_026929865.2 Hyperoplus lanceolatus
ACAGAAGCGTACTTCGGGATTTCACAGACGAGCAATGGCTGGCTAATTTTCGCATGCGACGTCAAACATTTGACTTTCTGTGTGGGAAACTGCGACCGCTGCTTCGCAAACAAGTCACACACTTGCGTGTGCCCATAGCACCGGAGAAGAAGATAGCGGTGGCCATTTGGTACCTCGCAGCGGGTACTGACTACAGAACTCTGTCTGAGTTGTTCGGAATTGGCAAAGCAACAGTTTCAAACTTAGTTTGGGAGGTTTGTTGCGCTATACGGACACTTCAGTGCCAATTTATTAGACTTCCAAGAGGGGATAGACTACGGGAGACTGTGGATGGCTTCGAGGAAAGATGGGGGTTCCCCCAATGTGCGGGAGCAATAGATGGTTCCCATATCCCAATCACTTCCCCCTCCAGCAACGTAAGAGATTACTACAATCGTAAGGGAAGTCATTCCATCATCCTGCAAGCTGTTGTGGATCACCTCTCTCGGTAAGTACAGTCTCAAATAAACATGCACACACACACACCCACACACACACACACACACACACACACAACTCCTTCCATAACATGTTTACTGTGCACTGTGTATTTTAGTGTAATGTGTCAAATGATGACTGTGTCATCTGTATTGTTAGATAGTAAGCTCATTGCATGTCTAATGAAACCAAACAGTGATTAAACCGATTCTTGTATCCTTCTTCTTTAACATCCACAGATTCACCAACATCAACGTCGGATGGGCTGGCAGTGTGCACGATGCAAGAGTGTTACGCAACTCCCATCTGTTTGCCCTAGCTCAGAGTAACAGCCTTTTCCCACCGGTGAGGATGCATAGTCTTGTAATGCTCTGGAGATTGCCTGTTCATTTCTTTGTACTTGTCTTGTGTACCTACAGGGCATATATCTAACTATATGTATGTGATATTTCCATTTAGGACACAAGAGAAGTTGGAGGGATTCCAGTGCCCATCGTGCTCCTGGGAGACCCTGCATACCCACTCTTGAGCTGGCTGATGAAGGGATACCCGGACAATGGACATCTTTCCATCGAACAGAGGCTGTTCAACTACAGACTGAGCAGAGCGCGCATGACTGTCGAATGTGCCTTTGGAAGGCTTAAGGGGAGATGGCGGTGTCTCCTTAAGAAGATGGACGTGAGCATCTCGAAGGTCCCCACCATCGTCAGCAGTTGCTGTGTCTTGCACAACCTGTGCATGGAACAAGGAGATGACTTCTTGGATAACTGGAGGGAGGAAGTGGATGAGCCAGCAGCACTGATGGAGCCAGACATTCCAGGGCCTTTGGAAAGACCAGCGGAGCCACAGACCATCAGACAGGCACTAGCAACATTTTTTACAGAGAACTGAGCCTGCACACACTATGTACATAGTTGTTTCACAGTAATAGAAATGTTTGTTTTTTCCAATAAACGCTTACTGGCTTTAACTTGCCTTCTATGTGTCATTTTACCTTGCTGTGGTTTCCCCTATGTAGCAAACTTTAGCAACTTCTTTATTTGTAATTATATCACCTGTACAAGTAAACAACATACTTGTATAGCCCCATAAAACAGTTCAGTATTATGCTCTCTATCATGCTGGGGAAACACATGCAAACCCGCAGGGTTCAAAATAAACCTCATCCGCAAGCCAAATGATTACTCAATGGTACATATTTACTAGGCACCCAGTAGATGCATATTTCAGCCACACACATATTTTATCTGCATTTGGCTGGCTATTTTGTTCTCTGAGTACCATACTTAAATGGCTGTGCAAGAAAGAAGCACTAGCCATTCACCCCCTTATTCAGAAACATGGGTACCTGTTCAACCCATTCTGTCTGCCTGTTTTGTTCTCTGAGTACCGTACTTAAATGGCTGTGCAAGAAAGAAGCACTAGCCATTCACCCCCTTATTCAGAAACATGTGTACCTGTTCAACCCTGCCTGTCTGCCTGTTTTGTTCTCTGAGTACCGTGCTTCACCTGGCTGATGCTGATTTTCAAACCAGATATGTAAAAATGCAACATATTACAACTCCACGATTCATTTCTTTATATATAGTAATGTTTTAATTGCAGAAAGAAGTGCAGGACAAAATCAAACAGAATAAATGCAAATACAAAGAATCCCAATAACAAAAGTGTAGAGGGAAAAAATCTCAAAACCATGCAAAAAAAAAAAGAAGCATGCAGAGCAATCAGTCCTTGCAGGTGGGGAGACACCAGACCACCAACTACAGGTTCAGAAAGGAACGGGAATCCTCTTCAGTGTCGAAGTGGTCTGCCTGTCTCGGTGGCATGAACCTATGGTTGCCCAGATTAAGGTTATGCAAGTTTTCGATCATACTTTGTGTGCTACCATTTTTTTGCTTGCTAGCACCAGTGCTACCACCTAAAAAAATAAGCGTACAGCCCTGAGTATAGCCCTGATTAAATCATGACTGGATAGATATCACTGAAAAAGTTCTAACCCCAGATATGTTCTTTCCATAAGGTAAAACAACTTTACAAAGTGCTTTCATTATTCTGGTTGGATTTTACATTTGTTCATCAAATGCTTTATCTTATGTATTGTGTATAACATACAAAATCCAATTTAAAATCAACTTAAACTTTAAAATAATACAGCTAACACAAGTGGTAAACTAGTGGTCAAACCCAACATATGTTTCATTCAGTTTTGATTCAGTTTGGCCCCTGATTTGCTCATTGCAGCCGCATTTTAGTTTTCCTGCTCTGTGATTGGCTGGCTCTCTGAGATTCTTCCCTCAAACTCTCTAGGTAACAGATGACCCATGTGAAAGGGGGAGGGGCCTACACAGATTTTATCATATATAAGATTAAATCAGAACTTTTTCTACCAGAAACCCACAGCAGCAAGAGGACATCACTGATCAACTTCTGTTACAGGATTACTATGGCCAGCAGACACAGCCATTCCAGTGAGTACATTTCATATACACTCACTCAGAGCAGGGTTAGACAAACTAACAGGGAAGCCACCTAATTCTCCTCTCATTGCTGACTTTTTCATGTATCTTTAACATCCACATCTCTCCTCCAACCTCTTGTCTAACTTCACTTTCAAGCCTTTTGCTTTCATTCACTTTACTGACGAGCTACTTACTTTTATGCTACTATATAAAGTGTTGTTTTGTGTTTTTCTAATTCTTCACAGACCTCTTTTGTTGTTTTACACATGGCTTGCCTTCACAAGAAAAACAGGTTTTTTCTTTCTGAATGTTCTATTGTATCATATTGTATCATATATCATATTGTATGAAATGTAAAGCCCACTGAGACAAATGTGTTTGTGATTTTGGGCTATACAAATAAAACTGATTTGATTTGATTTGATTTGATTTGATTTGAATATTGTACATTCTGGTTCAGAAAAGTCTTGTGTACAATATTATTTTTTTTAGAATGCAGAACACTGGGGAAGACTATGCTCATTCTAAAGTCACACACTTATCTTTCCAGCTTTTTTAAAATTTAACAGCTGAACTTTACTGGTGATCTTCCAGTATTCAGATCTTCGGTGTTCGTTGGTTTTCCCTTGAAACCCAATAACTCAAAATGAAGTTACTACATGTTTAATTATTTCTTGATAAGTAATTTTTTTGATTTTGAGACCTTTTGCCTTTCAACATGTTGGAGTGTGAGCAACATATTTTTGTCATCTATTATTTCTGGCTCTAATCAAATTTTAACACAACTTTGTGTATTACAAATGTACTGTATATATGCAGAATTTCAAGATTACTATTGTCAATTTATGCTTTTTCTGATTTATTATAATTGAATTGTGGTGAACCAGGGGGTGGCAGTATAATCAACATGCCTTTCAACCAATGCTTTTACAATGAACTAGAAGGTTTAACCATCGGGAAAGCAGCTTTTGAGTCAGTGAAGTCCTTTGATTTCACGTTTTATCTTTAAACATTTTATTCTTACCTGAAAGATTCCGGTACATTTTTGCAGTGATGCAGAAGATTCCGAAAACTGAACAATAACCCAGGTGTATTTCTTAATTTATATTTAATTCCAGAGAGAACAAGCTTAGCTCTACAAAGGTACAGACACATAAAGAGCTGTATCGTCGGCATATAGAAAAATATGACACGGAAAGGCTGTTGTTGAATCCCTAATGTGTGAAGCTGTCATATTTATTACATATAAATGATTTTGTAAGCATGGATGGTTTCTACCAGATCTTTAGAACAGATTATTTTTCGGGTTAAATTTTGTATCGAGTCTGCTGGTAATTCCTGCTCCGGGGCATTTGTTCACAGTCGGTGTCCTGACGAAACTCTGTGTCCGGTTTTAGCTTCTATTGGAATGATCCAAGTCGTTAGCCTCATAGCATAATTGCCTTAATACTATTTACTCTACATCTACTCTATTCTACATCTACTCTACTCTACATCTACTTCACCCTACTCTATAACCCTTAAAATATGACTTAGGCAATTATGCTATTAGGCTAACGAAAAGTAGATATGTGATGAGTGAATGTAGGAAATAAAAGAAAGAGTAGAGTAAATATGATTAGGCAATTATGCTCTGAAACTAACAAAAGTGGCAAACTCACTCAGTACTGTTAAAGTGGTTAGCTTCAAACAGTGCATGTTGTGACTGACTTGAGAGCTTGTGCATGAGTGTATCTGTGCAGTTCTCGTCTCCTTTGAATTATAATTGTTTTGCTTGATCTGGACGTTTCTGGACGTAGATCTTTGAACGGGTGAGTGACAGGCTAAAACAATGTAGTCAGATCAAAAAGCCTTTGACAATCTGATGGGCAGAAGCCTCTGCCATCAGTGTGTGAATGTGTTTGTGAATGGGGTGAATGCAACAAATTTATGGCGCTTTGAGTGTTTACGCTACTTACAACTAGACGCTGTATTAGGCTAAGTCCATTTTACCAGGAATAAAGTCAGGAGTAGGTGGAGAGCACCCCAGTGTTGCTGGCTGGTTGTTACTGACAGGCTGAAATGAATGTGAGTTGAGTGTGTGTGTGTTGGACAGCTGTTATATGTTTTTGTCTACCTCTTACTGCTATTTATAGTACTTATTAAATTATTTTGTATTGTGTGATTGGAACTGGGAACTGTGATCTAAATTGCCCATCTTGGGAGAAATAAAGTGTTTTCTGATTCTGACCATTTCCAAAGTTGTGGTTTCTAGTTGGTTGTGGTAAACCCCTCCAACCCCACAGCACGGGTTGAGGAGATCCTGTGTGTGTGTGTGTGTGTGTGTGTGTGTGAGCTTAAAATGTATGAAAATGAATCATGTAATGGGCCTCTTTGATTGATATGACTTTTTTCAAATAACTAATTGTCATCATGTCTGTTTTTTTTCCCATCAGAGCCAGAAGAATCCGAGCTGCGGATCGTGCTCTTTGGAAAGACCGGCGTTGGGAAAAGCGCTTCAGGAAACACAATCCTCGGGAGCGACAGTTTTGACACTAACCTTTCTTCAGCATCTGAGACGGGAATATGCAAAAAGGGGACGAGAGAGTTTGACGGACAAACTCTGGCGATTATCGACACTCCGGGTCTTTTCCACAGCCACAAGAACTCGTGAGGAAGTGGCCGAAGGGAAATCTGACGTGTATCACGTGGATCACCCCAGGTCCCACGTGTTCCTGTTGGTGCTAAAGCTAGGAGACTTCTCAAGACAAGACAGAAAAGTGCTGGAAGACTTTCAGAGGGTTTTCAAACACGCAACCGATTATACCATTGTCTTGTTCACGCACAGAGATCAATGTAACGCCGAATACTTTATTGAAAAGAACAAAAGTCTCAAGAAGTTCATGTCTGGGATCAGGGAATACCATGTCTTTAACAACGAGGTGGAAGATGAGTCTCAAGTTACTGATCTTCTGCAGAAGATCAAGAGCACGGTCCAGAGAAATAAAGACAGGAACAAGAGCAGCTTCTACAGCAACAAGATGTTTAAACTTGCTGTGAAGGCCTTCGAAGCGCTCACCAGATGCCCCGAGGTAAATTTGGACAAAGATTCCAAAGATCCCAAAAAGGCAGAAGAAATGAGTTTGGCCGGACCCTGATCTGCTGACGGTCTGAACTCATGCGGGCAAAAGTTCCAGGTTTGCGTGGATTCTTAAAAGTGCAAGATGTGGCTTTACAACTCATGCCATCATTCAGCCAGAGATAAATATCTTCAAACCATGAAATATTCATGACATGGGAACTGTTGATACGTGGAGCATCGTCTCAGACTACCAGCTCTACGGCACTGTCCAGTGTCCATGGGTGTTTTTGCACAAAACAGTCCTAGGAACCTCATGAAAGAAACTGTCAACGGGGGAACTTTTTTTTTTTTTATTTTTTTTTTGGCATTTTCAAGCTTTATTAGACAGTACAGAGTTGAGATGGGGAGACAGAGAGAGGGGGATGACCTGCAGTAAAGGTCCACGGGTCGGATTTGAACCCGCGACCACTGCAACGAAGGCCGGGGGACTTTCAAGGGATTCAGGGAAATTAATGTGAAGTTTGCAAGCGATCAGGCTAGCTTCACCATGCTAACTATTAGCTGCATTATGTAAATATGATAGAATTACCTTACCCTGACAAAAGTGCTTTGATGTATGTTAAAATGTGGACTATTGAATTGTAATCTTGGTTATAATTCCACAGAAAATCCATCCGTCCATAATCACATAATTCATCATAGAATCACTTTGTTTTGGGATCCTTGTATTAACAGGATTGTTAAAATACGTGTTCGTTTTTTGGAAATATGGGAGGCAAAAATAAAGAATGAAATGGAGAAAAGTTTCCAAGTTATCAGAGGAGGTTTAATGAACTGATATCACAGAACAGGTTATGCAGCCTCTCGGGACAGGAAAAGACAAAAAAGTGAAACCCTTCTCCACAGCCAGGCTTTTTAGCCTCCCTAAACAAAGGACAATGAATGTTTTTTATTGCTGTCATCTGGTTTCTGGGATCATTCTCTTCCACATCTCTGGACGTCCTCTGCTGAACTTTTTACTGACAGGCTAAGAGTGTTTATAACTTGCTTGACCTGCAGGCCCCTCAGGAATGTTGCTTAGTATGGGAGAATCAAGGTTAAGTTTTATAGCTGTTTCACCTCCTGTCTCCAAAGCACCAAGAAATGTTGAGTGAGAACATTTACTAAAGTCAAATGTGTAAAATAAACAACTTGTTTAAATTGATTATACAAGAGTAAATGCATATTAATGGGGGGGGCATAATATCACAAATTAGAGATTATTTTTTCTAACAAACCCTCAATAAATACGTTTCTAACGTATTTTTAAACAGGAAAAATATAGGTTGAGACTAAGCACTACACGCTCAGTCAACTTGTAAATCATCTACTTACTATTGGGTAAACACTAACAACAGACCCTCAATATGGCCTATTTAAACAACAAAAGTAATTACCAACATAGACAACAATGAAAGGAAAATGAGTGAGTGATTCAGAGGAAAACATTAGACTCAGTTTTACATTTATCAGAGTAAAAACAACACTAAACAGTACACATTCTAATCCTTCATGACCAGTGGCATCAGTAAATCTAAATAGCACAGTACCTAGAATGGTTCAAAAAAAAAACAGATGACATTATCCTCATCAGGCATGAATGTATTATTTCGTAATTTATCATTTTATCTAGTTTCAAATTGTTTACAAAAATTATAAAAAAGCTACAAGTCCATGGTGTGTGTTAACAGTAACTAATCTCAGTCTGGAAGTAAAAGGGAAACACAATATTAGACAAAACATTGATTTTCAAGGTTACTAAACACAAAAGCTTACCCAAAGCTCACTTCAGGGGTTCAAAGTCAAATACAAAGGGTTAACATTTCTAAATTCACATACTAAGGGTGAATTAACTTTACTAAGGGTGATTCATTCGTCAATTTCAAAAACCCATATCAAGGGGTCATTGGCTCTGAGAGCACAGTCAGAGCATACATTTACTTTAAGATTGGGGCCTTAACAAAATAGGGCAGGACACTTAATCACTGATAACATTTCTAATAAAAAATTGGTTGCGGCTTTGGTCTTTGTAGACAATTAGTTTTAACTTATCCAATTTTAGAGCCAACATTTGGTTGCAATTTGTAAATAGCCTCTGTCAATGGAGAGGTCTTGGTGATGTGTTAAGTGGTGCCAAAGTGCTCCAGACTTACATAATTTACTTAGAAGTACGTTCAATTTACTGCGTACATTTCACCACTTAGGTTCTAAGCTCACTTTCTCTGTGAATGTGAACTTTGACCCGCACCTCCTCTGGAGTCTTGCTAGTCGCTCCGGGCACAGCTTGCTGTACCTGGTCAACACAAAGCTTGAGACAAACAATTAGTACAGACAAACATATAACAGTTAATTTGCCAGACATCAGAAGAAGGCACGTGACCTCCCTCTCCTCATGTCCTTAGGAGCAATTCATGTGGTGTGATGTGTGTGAGTCTGTATGAGTATGTGTGTGCATGTCGCTCCTGAGGATGTTGTCATTAATATGGCAGCACATAACCTATATAATATCCCAATTTTTATACCATGAAGTATTGTAAACCAATAGTAAAACACTGGAAAAGAAAAACTTAACCTATTGAAGTCCCTCAATAGGAACTGACTAAAGTCCCTCAATGTGGACAAAAGTAAAACCTTACTGATACCAAAAAAGAATAAAAGTAAAACAACCTGTGGATTTGTTCAAAAACCTAAAACATAAAAGGAAATGCCCATCCTCTTTTTGAAGGGTAAAACAAAAACAGTCTGCAACTAATATTAAAGTATCCTAATGTGCTTTAAGGGTCAATTAAGTTAACCTACAGCATCTACTCGTTATGTAATTTGTAATGGCACAAGGGCAATAACTAAGTAAGGTTCAAATAAACTAATCTCTGTCTGAATAAAACTGAATTCAAAGGGGAAACACAGGGCCAAATAATAAAATAAAACAAAACAGGGGATGGACGATGGGGCCAGAATGTGTGTGTGTCACTGGTGGTTCTGATAGGTGACAGAATTGGCCTACATCAGTCTCTGGGTCTCCTCAGTACTGATTAGGCGTCTGGGCAGGGACTTGGGACATTTGGCCAGGGGCATTGATTGCAGGCATATTCCATTGTGGTCCAGATCCTCCTGCATTGTCCTCTTCTTCTTTGGTTGGGACCGTTAAGGCCTCCTCCTTGTTGTGGGTTTTGCCTCTGATGTTGTTGCTGAAACTCCTTGAAGAGTGGGCAGTCTTTGAACCAATGTCCATGTTGTTGACAGGCACTGCAAGGGCGGGTTTGATATCCATTTCCTCTTCTATTGTTGTTACGCCCCCTGCTATTGTTATTCCATTGGTTCTGTTGGGGGGAGAAAGTAGTTTGCACAGCTTGAATCTGGGCCTTCCAATCTTCAGCAGGGGGAGGGGGCACTGCTGAGGGGGTAGAAGGTGGTGAAGCTGCGACCATTTGCCTCCATGTAGCATAGCTCTTATGCGCAAATGGCTTTTCTGCTGCTAATGCTTTCTGAACGGGTTCTGGGAGGCCTTTGATACACTGCATTCTCCACAGGGCTTGTATAGCGTCATTAGCATCATGTCTACCCTCTGTGTGTACTTCCCATTCTTCAGCGGCTCTTTTTAGATATGGCAGTATTTCTTCGTCCTTGTTGATCTTAATTTCATCCACCTCAGTGACAGTTCTTTTTGTAGGGAACTGCTCACGTAGTGTCATCCATAGACGAGCCCTAAACGTATTCAGGGGGTTGTTGTCAGGTGTGTGGGGGAGTACTCCTGCAAGAAGGCGGCATGTCATGTCGGAGCCCTCCATTCGACCTAGTACGGCCTTCAGATCACCTGAACAGAGACTGTCTCCCATCTCAAGGAATGTTTCTATGTCTCTATGTCCGAAGGGTACGTAAACGTGTGCTCCATTAGCTGCTACACGTAGGGGCATTTGGTGGAGATTTTGCATATGATGTATGTCTGGACTCAAATGTTAGAATGCTTATTAATGAAATAGGAAACATTTGCTACAAACCTGTATAGACATACATTGAGTGTGTTTTAGTGTAAACTGATTAACTGAAATGTAGGTTCAACCATCCCCCTCAATCTCCCGGTGTTGGAGCCAGCCTGACCTATACATTTGAAGAGGACAATGTTCCTGCAGACAGCCTCCTGTGACCTGGGACAGCCTACCCCACCACGATTATAATATGAATGTATATCTCAAGACCTGTCTGCCCTAACTATCTTCCCCTCCTTCCCCCCACCCAGCCCCTACCTGTCTGACTCCCAATTACATGTCCTTAAGCCAAGCTCATGATTTGAAGGACATATTGTCATTCACTTGCAACGCACTCACATGTGTTGGAACTACAGTGACCACTCCGACGGAGTTTTCTTGTTATTGATTGAGAATAAACTTGTGTGCTTCCACCACAACGTATCACCGTGCTTTGATTTTACTGGGCATTTGGTGGTTAGTGGGGACTCCAGGTGTTGATGTAGATCTAGCCATGCTTCTGGTTCGCATGACAGAGGGGATAAAGGGACTGGTGCCACTGGGGCCTGGTTGAGGGCTCGGGGTGGGGGCTGTATTTGCTGTGACTGTGGTCATGGGAGGGTGTCGACTAGAAGGGTCCCAGACACTTCTCCCTCTTTTTCCTTCCAGATCAGTACAGGGCAATCCAGCATCATTTCCATCGGTGGAGGTCACAGTGTCATTAATCATCAGTCATTAATGTCCTGAGTCTTTGAGTTTGACCACAGCTAGGGAATGTTCGGGGGAGGGAAAGGTCAGGGATAATCCTGCTTGTCCTTCTCTATGTTAACAATGTGACAGGTCAAGGGAATGAGGCTTTTGCCAGGTGGAAGGTATCCAAACAAAGAAATAAAAATAAAAATAAAAGTGTTCCCCTTATGAATGCTAATTATTAATTACTATAGAGAAACTAATCAGCCTAAAACTTAGTTGTCCTGCCTTTGCAGTGTAACTAGCTTTAAGAACCACACAGCTGTCCACTAGAGAGGGAGAAAAATTTAAAAATTAGCAAAACTTACAATACACAGTAACATTAATTACTTTGCAATTGCTCTGCTCATGCAACGTGCATCTTGAGACAGCGACTGAGTGTGTCTAACACTAAACTATTCCCTCTTTTTATTTTACTTTACTCAAAAGAAAATAACAAAAATTATATGAACACACCTTTAAGTCCTACACATCAAAAGTTAGACTATATCAAGACACCAATGCGTCTGTGGAGTACCTTTAATTTGAGATATTAGAACGTCTTAAAGAAAAACAAAAAATAAACTAAACAAAAACAAAAAATCCAGTGCACCTTTAATTTTGTTAATCTTCATTATCAACTATGAGGGCCCTATTGCCTGACATATCACAAAGGGTGTATGTAACCTTATGAAAAAGAAAGGGGGGACCTTAAATTTGACCTAGTTTTTACTTAGCAACATTTCAGAGTACACCTTTAATGCTCACAGCGCTGGGGCAGATTTTTCAAAGAGAAACTCTAGAAGTGAGTGTGAACTCAACTACATCAGTATTCAAATGGGACACAATTGAAACACTATGCATGATTATAATATATTTAAACCTTTTAATCTGACTATAGTTATTCACCATATCAACGAGAACAACACCCAGGCTTCGTGTGTGTGTGTGTGTGTGTGTGTGTGTGTTTAGTTGTTATTCAAGGTGGTTACATTTTCTAATTTTTCTAATTTTTCGAATTTTTCTTATTTTTTGTTTCTTGTTGCCGCAGCAAATACAATAAGGCGAACTCTTTTGCCAAATGGATCACCTCTCCTCTTTTAATTTTGTTACAAGGCTAGCTTTGGTCATTTCTCTACTTAATGTTTGGCAGCGCTCATTCTTTTAATTTTACAAGCCTCTAATTACAGGGGCTGCTTTCTGTCAGGATCCTCTAAACTCCTTCATAGTTGTAGACTATGAGGCAAAAATAATATCAAAAGGCTTCTCCACTGCCAATGTAAAACATGGCCAAATGAAATGTGTGGAGCTTGACCCTAATACATTCTTCTGGGGAAAGGAGAAAGCAAGACAGGAGTATCATAGACTTATCCAAATTGTACACTTTGGACAAGTCTGCTTGCTCTCTGCTGATTCCTCTTCCCCTTTTCTCCAAAAATTGCTTAAATTAGTTTAAATGGTTTTCACTAGTTGTTCTTTAGAGACAAACCAAAATTCAATTTGTCAAACACAAATACCTTCACAGGATTTCAGCGGTACTCTAGAAATACCCAAAAAATAACTGCGACGCATGCTTTTCATGAGTTACTTACTTTACATGCAGTTATAGAGACATACAGTTAGTGGTTATAGAGACGTACAGTTAGTGAAATGTGGCGTAGAGAAAGAAGACTATGTCAAGTCGGTTTCCATATGTAGAATCACTGAATAGTAGCACTTTTAAATACGGAAAGCCATACTCAATGCAGAGGTCGCATCAACTAAAAATGTTCCCTAAAACTAACTAAAAAATTACTCTGCCAACGTTTGTGCACAAGAAAATTGCTTTTTTAAACACATCGGTCACGTGCAGTATCTGCCACCATCGTAACGTGCAACTTGAACACAAATCTAAATTTACTAGTTCTTTAAAACACAAAGCCAATCTGACCATGCAAAAACACGCTCTTTCAGACTCTCCCTTCTCCATTGACAAATAAGGCTACCACATGTAAGGTCTCACCCCGTATGAGTCTACCGGACTCAATCAATGGAAGCTAACCCGCCCCGTATGAGTCCGCCGGACTCAATCAATGAAAGCTACCTGGCCCCGTATGAGTCCACTGGACTCAATCAATGAAAGCTACCTGGCCCCGTATGAGTCTACTGGACTCAATCAATGAAAGCTACCTGGCCCCGTATGAGTCCACCGGACTCAATTAATGAAAGCTTATGGACTCACTTACCTATGAAAAAAGTATAGGTTTTGTCAAGGGGGAGTAGACCTGACAGGCCGCACCAGAGATTCTGCTTTGCTCAGGCTGCTAATAACAGCCTTCGGACATCTAAATATATGACCCAGATAGCAGGGCGACATTGATTCAATGTTGAAATTCCATCTGTTTCATCAGAATGGTCAGGGTTGAAATTTCAATGATAAAAGAGACATGAATTTAATGTTGAATTACCACCAGAGCCTGATCATTGTTATGGTTGAAATTTCAAGGATACATGGGACATTAATTCAATGTTGAAATACCACCATAGACTGATCATTGTTATGATTGAAGTTTCAATGATAAAATTGACGACATTTATTCAATGTTTGAATTACCACAGAGCCTGATTATTATGGTTGAAATTTCAATGTTAAATCGATCATACTACTACAAAAACAAGATCAAAGCAACATTCCATTATATAGCATTCTATGTCCTTGATGATCATATTACAATCATTTTTTCAATATTGATCATCATCTGAAACTCTACGTCTAAAATTCAAAAAATGCCCCGCGAAAACCTGACCAATCAGAAGAATTATTTTTCAAGCGTTCTGCTGAAAAGACAAAGGCCATTTCTAACTGATACTGACCATGGACACTGACGGATACTGAAAACTCAACAGCAAGTAAGTCTATTATGTATTTAATTTTTAAAGTAGACTCTTATTTGCCTTACTGTCTAACAGTTCTGTGTTGTTTCTTCTTCTCGTAAATATAAAAATGTCCCCCATGTACTCTGAAGCCCTAGTAGGCCTACTGTGAATAGCTAGCCTACCATGCACAACACTAAAAGTAACATTATTTACAAGCTTATCTTGGAACACGGGGTCTTAGACATTATTTATAAATATATTTTTGTGTGCGGTTTGCAATGAATGTGCTTAGGTTTGATTTTGGAGGATCCGTAATGGGTTGGATCCATCATCACAATAGTTGCTGCGCTTTGCACTTTCAACTGCCAGAGAGTTCCATCAAGAGCAGCTGGTGCTTTTCTGAAAGCTCTGTGACTTCAATAAAAGGTAGGACTAAACAAATAAAGTGTGTTGTTTTTTGGGGGGAAGATGAGACATAATAGTCTGTGTTTTTATTCAAATAAACCTACATTTTTGTTTCAACAACAGAAGGTCCTGAGCAGTGATGAGCTGGATAATCTGGACTATATACTCAACTACTCCATGAATGAGACCTGGGCTGACCAGTGTGAGTCTCTAGTGTTATCAGCATCTACAAGCCTCTGCTATGCCTGTACGTGTATTAACAAATGTTCTATCCTTGTCCACAGCCTGTGTTGGACTGCACTTTAGGGGTTTCATTTAGCTGTTGCTGCTGAACGTGGAGAGGAACTTTGGCCTTCCACTAAATACGCCCTACTCCGTCCCAGTGCCTGTGGACATCCCAGTGTTCACAGGGATATGACCTGCTTAAAGTGGTGAGATATAGGCCTATTACATTACATTATCTGAAATTACCATTATTCCTTACAAAAAATACCTATGATTCTATAATAGTGGATATAGTGATGTGAAGACATGGCGTTGTATGGTAGGTTGTTACAATAAAGTTGCAGTTCAGAAATCCTACTTGTTACTTGCCAACAATTTAAGCTCTGGAGCTAATGCTACAAACATTCCCAGTGTCCATCCCTGACACCACACTGTCTTGTGCCCGTTCTGTCTGTCTTGCTTGTACCGACCCTATGTTATTTCAATTCTAATTCTTGTTTCATTCTTTTAAGTGCCTTGCAACAAGAGCATAAAGCAGAACACAACAAAACTACTGACTACATCATATCCAGCTGAGTGAAATTAGTGACAGAGTACCCTGATGGCTAGGAGGAATTGCTTAGTAGTGGATGTGAGATTAAATGATGAAATAAAATGTAATGTTAATCACATCTGAATGATGTTTGTTTGTTTTTTACTTTAAATTCAAGATATTTGATTCAAAACTATGTAAATATGCGAGTTAATACCTACGTAAAGCAGGATTGAGTTAATATTTTTTCAATGGTTAATCAATGATTAGATTTAACTTGAATAACATTGGTTTACATCTATTTTGATGTTATTTCAATCGACGAAACAATGTTATTTCAGGGTGCAAGCCTGGTCATTAATCAACCAAAACCATCAGAAAACCACATTGTTTCAATGTTAATTAGATCAAGGCATTAACCTTGATTCAATGTTGAATCAATGTTTGTCTGCTATCTGGGCGAGGTTCATTCACGCCAAAAATGCGGAGTAGAGACCCATAGTTAAATCAAATCATCTAGCGTTAACACCTCATGGCGTGATAACAGTAAGGCAGTTTATCGTACTCAAAAATGATATACAATTTAATCATTTATCAAAAACGTAGCCTACTATAATGGACCCCTGCATTAGGGAAAATTTAAATAAGCCAGCATTTCACACAGAAGGAAAAGGGAAAGAACACAAAAGAGAAGAGCATTACTTTCCTGTCCTGTGATATCATTCAGAAAACAACAGCCTCTTCGCACAGAAAATAATAATAATAATAACTGAATTTTACTAATCTTTAGGTCTCGGCTGGCACACTCATTTCAATAATTTAGACATATCCAATTACATTTGATTTTACACAACCGTGTTATGCTCACCTTTAATTTTGTCGACTGTTTTGAATGAGTGGGTCGAAGTCCGACCGGCTGGTTCCTCTCCCTCCAAAAACGTCGGGGTCACCAAATTTAACAGGATGTTAAAATACGTGTTCGTTTTTTGGAAATATGGGAGGCAAAAATAAAGAATGAAATGGAGAAAAGTTTCCAAGTTATCAGAGGAGGTTTAATGAACTGATATCACAGAACAGGTTATGCAGCCTCTCGGGACAGGAAAAGACAAAAAAGTAGAAACCCTTCTCCACAGCCAGGCTTTTTAGCCTCCCTAAACAAAAAGGACAATGAATGTTTCCTTGCTGTCATCTGGTTTCTGGAATCATTCTCTTCCACATCTCTGGACGTCCTCTGCTGAACTTTTTGTGACAGGGCTAAGAGTGTTTACCAACTTGCAGCAGCCTGCAGGCCTCAGGAATGTTGCTTAGTATATGGGAGAATCAGGTTAAGTTTTATAGCTGTTTCACCTCCTGTCTCCAAAGCACCAAGAAATGTTGAGTGAGAACATTTACTAAAGTCAAATGTGTAAAATAAACAACTTGTTTAAATTGATTATACAAGAGTAAATGCATATTAATGGGGGGGGGGGCATAATATCACAAATTAGAGATTATTTTTTCTAACAGTATGTACTGTATATAATGGAGAAATAATATATTTTTTTAAAACACACACTGAGTAAGATTTACTGCAGGGAATCTGTATAAGATTGTATCACTATTTTTGTAGTATTTGTACATGTCATATCTGTTTTTATACACAATACATGAAATTGACTCTACTTACGTACAATAACAACTTATCTTTACCCTTTTCCCGCACATCACATCATCAATTTAGTATATATTATAGAGGCCCGGCTTTATGGAATGTCTTACCTCCCCTTTTAAAATCCATATCATCCCACTCACTCTTTAAAAAGCAGCTTAAAAAACACCTTATCTTTTTGTGAATCTTCTGATCACCTCCTGTCTTCTCCTTTGCTTTTTTATTTTTATTTTTATTTACATGATGCAGGACAAGACAGGTGAAAGACATAACATTAGGTGAGGGACATGACAATTTAAGTGTTCACATTTAAGACAGAACGGACGAGACAAAAACAAGCAGGAGGTCATTGCATATTTTTATATTGTTGTTGACAGGCTGTGTGTGTGTGTGTGTGTGTGTGTGTGTGTGTGTGTGTGTGTGTGTGTGTGTGTGTGTGTGTGTGTGTGTGTGTGTGTGTGTGTGTGTGTGTGTGTATATATATACATACATATAAAAAAATAAAAAATGATAAATCAGTACTAAGAAATTAATAATCATCATAAGAATGTAATGATGAGAATGGCATTTTCGGTTGTTTAAATAGTATTAATTTCCCTTATGGTATTTAAGACTTTTGATCCACAGTTTTAAATGTAGTCATAAGGTAATTAGATCATTGAGAAAGAGAGGTAAAAAAAAAAATAATAATAATAATAAAATAAATGTTTTGCAAAAACAAGCATAGTTAATGATGAACAATTATATACAACAAGGGAGACGGTGTTGAAATATAGTTATCGTTATCCATAGACAATACTGATAAACAAAGGATGAAAATGAAAGTCATAATCATAGATGGATGAGAGCGAGGTTATCTTATGTTGTTATCGTGTTTAGGGGAAAAGGAGAATATTACTGGGTTGATATGTATTTTCTTTTTCTTTCTAATTTTTTCATTATCTTTGACATGTATTTATCACATTTTTTTCCATCTATTTTTGATTATTTTGAGTATTTCTGTACCTTGTCTCCTTCATTTCTAGAGTTTATTTGTTAGCCTGAATATGATTTCATTGTGATTATTGATAGGGCTGGAACTCTGTACAAACCCATTGGGCTTCGTTCCCTCCTTGCACCATTAATTGTTAATGTGTGTTAAATAAATAAACTACGTCATGGACTCTAAGCTCAACCCCCTGATTTCTTGCTAGCAGCCATTTTTTTTCTAAATCTCTGCCCTGTGATTGGTCAGATTTGGACTAGAAACAGATGATGTAGATTTGAGGGGAGGGACCTTGGAGCAGGATATAATATACTGATGAGTTGGATATTAAGAGATTTTTCAAGCAGGAGATACCCACAGTGAAAGGACTTCTTAAGCACCTTTATAAAGATTAAGGATGACCAGTGGGAAAGCCTTACTGACTACAGTGAGTAGCTATATTCTCCACTGTCTTTGAGCAGTGCTTTAATGCTACCTCTGTATGTTTTTTTTTTTGGGTGTGTTTTGTGTCATGGAAGAAAAAAGGGATGTTACAATCAGTTCCTCTTTATCTGGCTGAATATAGAACATATTTTACATCTTAATTGCTTCCTTTTATGTCAGAATCAAAATTGTACCTTTTTATTCTTAAAGGTATTTTATGACATGTTGACTTTTTGAGGACTTTGCAGGCATTGTTTAAAAACATTTTTATACACAATACATTCAAAAAAAATATTTTGAATTAAGACATAATAATTATAATAATTGAGACAATGAAATGTTTGGGTAAAAACAGTCAGTGGTAAGAAAATTTAAAGTTTTGATGAGTTTTATAGACAATTAGTGGCTCTGTCAACTCTATTCTTTGGAAACCAGTTCAGGGACTTGAGTTTTTTTGTGACATGTTCATTGTTGTTGGTCTTTGATGGGACTATCACTGATTTATTGCATGATATTTAGAGTTTTTTTGGAAAAACTGAGATAAAAAAAACTTTGTCTTAGTGATCAAATGAGCAGGAATGGAAGCATGCGTGGGTTCTCTGCATGAATCTCCTCTGATTCTTGTGCTGGGTTTAGGACTAGACTTACCAAACATTTTGGGGCATAATTGTGACTATTACAGTTACATTTCCACATATTCCTGACTATTTCTAGGTTTATTTTCAACAGTTTTATCTACCATTTATGGTTAAGTTAGGCACATGCAGTCATTTATTTGTATATTGCCTTTGCCAAGAGAATCTATGAGCTGTAGTCGACGGTTCCAAAACAAAGTAACGCATGTGTCGTGGCATAAATATGATCGCATAATTTGAACCTGTTTGAATACTCCAATGAATACAGGAAAAAACCAAAGATGGAGCCTTGGCAGAGTACATATCACGTATATTTTCTGTGATGAATAATTACATAATGAGACCATCAGAGCTGTTAAATACTTTGAAAGTATAAGCGTAGCAAACTACCAAGGAGGTGACATTGGAAGATGTTGTACTACAGTTAAGCTTTTCTAGTGTGTGTGTGTGTGTGTGTGTGTGAGTGTGTGTGTGTGTGTGTGTGTGTGTGTGTGTGTGTGTGTGTGTGTGTGTGTGTGTGTGTGTGTGTGTGTGTGTGTGTGTGTGTGTGTGTGTGTGTGTGTGTATTATGTGTTACTTTGAGTACTGTTCCCAAGGGAGAAATGTAGTAATAAAGCTACTTTATTTTTATATAAGTTTTTTCTTTTCTTAACTACGAAACAGCAGAGAGTCAATCAATCAATATATCTAGCAAGGTAATTTATTCAGGAGATAAATCTGTTTTCCAAAGAAGGCATGATGATAAAATGATGTGTATGATAAAGTAACCCACAATCCCAACAGTCACGTGCAATTCTCTTAGCCACATTCAACATCGATTGATACACAATACAATATGAGATACAAGACATTATATGAGCTCAATGCACACAGATTAGTCAGACAAAAATGAAATAAATGAAACCGGGACAGATGTAATTGATAAATCTGGCCGTTATCAAAAATAGAACTTTACAAAAATGTGTAAAAGTTTACCTTCTACTTACATAAATGATGTGTGTAGAAATAATATTGTCTGTGTACGTTTGGGAAAGGAAGTGCTAAACCGTTGTTTGTTGGGAAAAGTCAGAAATGCAATGCATTGTGGGATAAGTACTTTCTTAACTCCCAGAAAATGAACCTATGATTTTTTTCTCAGTTTTTCAATTGTTTTTTTTTTTTTGCACTGAATAAAATGTTTGATAGTCCTGATGAACATGTGGATAGCTGGTTGGCTTTATGATGAACATGTGGATAGCTGGTTGGCTTTATGGTGAACATGTGGATAGCTAAGTTTGGCTTTATGATGAACATGTGGATAGCTGGTTGGCTTTTATGATGAACATGTGGATAGCTGGTTGGCTTTATGATGAACATGTGGATGTGGTTGGCTTTATGATGAACATGTGGATAGCTGGTTGGCTTTGTTCACAATTTCAAAATATTGACATAAGGCATTTTTGAAATGTCGATAGAGAATGATATTTTTCTTCCATACCACTGATGTCTGTGTGATATCTTCCTCCACAGATTCTTCAGCCCTGAGGATGATTCTCGTTGGAAAGGTGAAGTCGGGGAAAACCCGTGATGCGGACGATTTGTGAGGAGCTCTAAGGGAAGCATAAACGTCAGAAGGCTATTTGATGGAGACAGAATCCTGCTATAAAGAGGAACTAACAATCGGAGGACAAAAGGTGGTTGTTGTGGACACTCCGGACCTTTGCCACGCAGACAAAACAGACCAGGAGATACTTGAGGAGATCAAGAGAAAGGAGTGTCTCTTGCTTCCCAGGCCCACATGTCTTTCTACTAGTGGCTCTGAACAAATACACAGAAGGAAATGGTGGAGCTTATAAAAAAAACGTTCACGGAAAATGTCGTAAACTACATTTTGGTTTTGTTCACCGGTGGAGACCAACTGAACGCGAAGGGGAAAACCGTTCAGGAGTTTGTGAAAGACAGCGAAGAACTGAACAGCTTTGTGAGGGGGTGTAACGGCGGATACTGCGCCATCGACAACACAGAGACCAAAGATCATTCTCAAGTCACGGAGCTGTTGCATGAAATCAAAACCACCGTTGAAAGAAATGAAGGGAGATGTTATAAGAGATGGAGGGCAGAATCGTGCCGGACTTATTAAGAATCGCGCTGGCTGTGAGCGAATTCGGCTTTAGCGGGAGCAGGGATGGGAGGGTTGTTTCACATTTTGTCGCTGGCTGTGATCGGGACCAGTGGGAATGGTGGCGGGAGCGGCCGTGGGGGTGTGGTAGGAGGTGGGCATCGTTACAGCCCGAACACATTAGAACCAAGACCAAAAGAACTGTGTGCTGCAGTGAAGAAATGTTCATTGTTCTTGTGTTAATAGATGGCTAAACTCTTAAAAAGATAAGTGTTTCTAAGCTTAAAGACCTATTTCACCAGCGGAACTATGAAGGTGTATTGAACTCTGAGATCCTATGTAGTATAAATTTGCAAACGTTTTAGAAATCGGTTCATCCTAGCCTGAGAAAAGGCAGAAAGAGTGTTTTATGGTCTCACAGTCTAACCCTACATTTTTACTTGTGACATCACAGTAAAAATTTAGAGGTTAAGTTAACTGGAACAGCTAGACCAGGAAGACTGAGGGGAAAGACTGAGGGAAGAAAAACCTAATTAATTTTATTATAATATTGATTTTATAATGATATAACGCCGGTTCCTTATGGGTGAAGTATTCCTTTAAAGATGGCTGCCATGGCTTGAAGGTGGAGTCAGAGATTCTGGAGAATGTTTGTTGTCAAAATCAGTGAATATCTCCTCACGATCTGCTACCTGTCTGTACTGTGTGTGTGCTGAAAAAATATCCAGCGTTAATACACAGCCTAGCCTCTGTAAATGGATATGTATATAAAGGGCATGTAGACAAAAGGGGCCTACAGTAGCTAGCAACATGCACGTTTACAGAGCCTAGGCTGTGTATTAACTCTATTTTTGTATTCTTATTTTTTTATCATCCATACACAGTACAGACAGGTAGTGGATCATGAGGAGATATTCATACTACAGACAGGTAGTGGATCATGAGGAGATATTCACTCAGTACAGACAGGTAGTGGATCATGAGGAGATATTCACACAGTACAGACAGGTAGTGGATCATGAGGAGACAGACAGGTAGTGGATCATGAGGAGATATTCACTCACTACAGACAGGTAGTGGATCATGAGGAGATATTCACTCACTACAGACAGGTAGTGGATCATGAGGAGATATTCACTCAGTACAGACAGACAGGTAGTGGATCATGAGGAGATATTCACTCAGTACAGACAGGTAGTGGATCATGAGGAGATATTCACTCAGTACAGACAGGTAGTGGATCATGAGGAGATATTCACTCAGTACAGACAGGTAGTGGATCATGAGGAGATATTAACCGATTTTGACAAAAGTGATTTTGACAACAAGCGTTCTCCAGAATCACTGACTACACCTTTAAGTCTGACGGCCTTTGTAGATATTACATTATGGACAAAAAGTTTTACAATTAATGTGTTTTTTTTTTGTTTTTTTTTATTCCCGGTAAAGGGTTGTTTCTGGGAGTTTTTTCTCAGCCGAGCTAAGGGTGTAAGGGCAGAGGATAGATAGATAGATAGATAGATAGATAGATAGATAGATAGATAGATAGATAGATAGATAGATAGATAGATAGATAGATAGATAAGGGCAGGGTGTCATATTGTATCATATTGTATGAAATGTAAAGCCCACTGAGACAAATGTATCTGTGATTTTGGGCTATACAAATAAAACTGATTTGATTTGATTTGATTTGATTTACTATTTGTAGGAGATAACTTGATTTCAAACTGCTTTGAAAGCATAAAAATAAAAATCCACAATTTATTTTGATTAACACTGTCACTGTCTATGTTAAATTGTTGCTTTTTGTGTTTATTCAAGTGTTAATACACAGCCTAGGCTCTGTAAACTGGTAGGTAAACAAAGGGTATGTTTGCAAAGTGGCCCACCATAGTTGGCAACATGCCCATAGCTAGCAATAAGTGACTTTGACAACAAGCATTCTCCAGAATCCCTTACT
>CM049410.1:29120000-29140000 GCA_026929865.2 Hyperoplus lanceolatus
CTGTTATGAATACCCATACCTTCACTGTATGTTTGTTAGTTTAGGATGTGGATATGTGACATGTTTCACTGATTGAAAGTCACTTAACCATTCAATTCTGCTCTGCAAAGTTCAATGAAGTGCAACAATCCCCGCGTTCCAATCCCCATACTTCCCTACTATTTAGTATGCCAGAAAAAGATTTAGGATGTCCCAATACATGCAAATCAATTGTAGTATGCTGAAAATACATAAATGCCCCAATAACTCCAATAGTGTTTTGGAGTATTCGTCTTTATTCTTGACATTTCTCGACATAATGAAAAAAAAATCTTCCTCGTCTGATTTTCCTTTTGCTCCCATGGACCTAAAACTGTAGAGCAGTAAAAAGACTAAAACTCTTCTGTACTTTAGTATGTAGTGTAGTAAAAAGACTAAAACTCTTCTGTACTTTAGTATGTAGTGTAGTAAAAAGACTAAAACTCTTCTGTACTTTAGTATGTAGTGTAGTAAAAAGGCTAAAACTCTTCTGTACTTTAGTATGTAGTGTAGTAAAAAGACTAAAACTCTTCTTACTTTAGTATGTAGTGTAGTAAAAAGGCTAAAACTCTTCTGTACTTTAGTATGTAGTGTAGTAAAAAGACTAAAACTCTTCTGTACTTTAGTATGTAGTGTAGTAAAAAGACTAAAACTCTTCTGTACTTTAGTATGTAGTGTAGTAAAAAGACTAAAACTCTTCTGTGCTTTAGTATGTAGTGTAGTAAAAAGACTAAAACTCTTCTGTACTTTAGTATGTAGTGTAGTAAAAAGACTAAAACTCTTCTGTACTTTAGTATGTAGTGTAGTAAAAAGACTAAAACTCTTCTGTACTTTAGTATGTAGTGTAGTAAAAAGACTAAAACTCTTCTGTACTTTAGTATGTAGTCTAGTAAAAAGACTAAAACTCTTCTGTACTTTAGTATGTAGTGTAGTAAAAAGACTAAAACTCTTCTGTACTTTAGTATGTAGTGTAGTAAAAAGACTAAAACTCTTCTGTACTTTAGTATGTAGTCTAGTAAAAAGACTAAAACTCTTCTGTACTTTAGTATGTAGTGTAGTAAAAAGACTAAAACTCTTCTGTACTTTAGTATGTAGTGTAGTAAAAAGACTAAAACTCTTCTGTACTTTAGTATGTAGTCTAGTAAAAAGACTAAAACTCTTCTGTACTTTAGTATGTAGTCTAGTAAAAAGACTAAAACTCTTCTGTACTTTAGTATGTAGTGTAGTAAACAGACTAAAACTCTTCTGTACTTTAGTATGTAGTCTAGTAAAAAGACTAAAACTCCTCTGTACTTTAGCATGTAGTGTAGTAAAAAGACTAAAACTCTTCTGTACTTTAGTATGTAGTGTAGTAAAAAGACTAAAACTCTTCTGTACTTTAGTATGTAGTGTAGTAAAAAGACTAAAACTCTTCTGTACTTTAGTATGTAGTGTAGTAAAAAAGACTAAAACTCTTCTGTACTTTAGTATGTAGTCTAGTAAAAAGACTAAAACTCTTCTGTACTTTAGTATGTAGTCTAGTAAAAAGACTAAAACTCTTCTGTACTTTAGTATGTAGTGTAGTAAAAAGACTAAAACTCTTCTGTACTTTAGTATGTAGTCTAGTAAAAAGACTAAAACTCTTCTGTACTTTAGCATGTAGTGTAGTAAAAAGACTAAAACTCTTCTGTACTTTAGTATGTAGTGTAGTAAAAAGACTAAAACTCTTCTGTACTTTAGTATGTAGTGTAGTAAAAAGACTAAAACTCTTCTGTACTTTAGTATGTAGTGTAGTAAAAAGACTAAAACTCTTCTGTACTTTAGTATGTAGTGTAGTAAAAAGACTAAAACTCTTCTGTACTTTAGTATGTAGTGTAGTAAAAAGACTAAAACTCTTCTGTGCTTTAGTATGTAGTGTAGTAAAAAGACTAAAACTCTTCTGTACTTTAGTATGTAGTGTAGTAAAAAGACTAAAACTCTTCTGTACTTTGTACAGGGGAAGCTTTTGAATACATATTCCTCATGTGGCCACAGGGGGGCAGCATTGCATTAAACTGTTTCAGAGCAGTAGTGAATATAACGATTCATTTGACAGTGTGTAGAGACTAGGGGTGTAACGGTACACTAAAGTCACGGTTCAGTACGTACCTCGGTTTTGAAGTCACGGTACAGTACGGTACGGTTCATAGTTAAGGGAGAATGAACAGCTTTAGCGGTCAGTAACTAGCTGACAGTGTGTAACATACACATAAAATGCATAACAAATCTAAAAGGAATACTGCTGCAATTATCCAATAAATAAAATACTTATTAAATACTAGTGAAGCTGCAGCATAAACTAAAATTGCAGTGAAAATAAAGCCAGTGTTAATACTCAGCAGGCTCGGTAAGCTGGTATGTAAAAAAAGGCTATGTCTTCTTTAAGGGTATTTTTTACTTTAAAAAAATAAAATATTACTGCAGCTCTCTGAAGCTCTGAAGTCAGGGGTGCAAATACCCACTTTCTGGGGGGTATGCAGGCACTTAGCAGGAAAAACCAGCTTGTTGATAAAACTTTGTTTTCAAGTGAATGAGAGAGAAAAGGCAATAAATAAGACAAAAAAACTTAGAGCCACCAATCTATCGCACCAAATTTCCTTTCAATAAACTATTAAACACTCTCTCTCTCTCTCCCTCTCTCTCTCTCTCTCTCTCCTCTCTCTCTCTCTCTCTCTCTCTCTCTCTCTCTCTCTCTCTCCTGTAATACTGTATGTGTAACTTACACACTATTCAAACCGATTCTGAATTGTGATGCTTAGTGGTGCCCCCCCCTTCCTTAGCCTTGTACATCATACTTAGCATTGCACAACATACTTCAAACACTATGTACATAAGCCCTGCAGCTCCCCCGCAGAAAACATTTCCTCAGAAACATTTTGTTTGTCGTTACACCCATAGCTCCAAAGAAAAACCTGTTGTTCTAGTTTACACTACCTGGGAATCTTATCTACTGTCTGATCAGGACCTTCAAATATCTCTTTATCATTCATCCAAGCCAATCCCTCATCTTGTTCAGTGAATTGGAAACAGAAACTAAGACAAACTGTGTTTGTGTGTGTGAGTGAGTGAGTGTGTGAGAGAGAGAAAAAACGTACTTTGTAAATATTACTGTGATGTCACAGTAAAAGACATCACAGTAATATTTACAAAGTACGTTTTTTTAACCCTATATTTCTCTTTCTGTGATGTCACGAGAAAGAGAAATATAGGGTTAAAAAAACACTCTTTCTGCCTTTTCTCAGGCTAGGATGAACCGATTTCAATTTTTTTCGCACATTTATACTACATAGGATCTCAGAATTCAATACACCTTCATATTCAAACCGGTGACGATCATAACAGTTAGTTCATGCTTAGTTTATGTGTATTAAGCATTTACTAAGCATTCATTAACAGTGAGGTAATGCTTATTAAGCCTTAATTAACCGTTCACTGATGCACCCTTATTGTAAAGGGGTTCTCTTACAGCTTGTAATGGTGTGTTGGGAGCCAGAGACCGATAGTAATGCAGAGTGAGACGCTGAATATAGAGTTTTCAGAGACAATGAATTTGCATGTATAGGCCTTTATTCACCTCAATAACAGACGGAAAGTTCCAGTAAGTGGAAACAGATGTGCGTGTGTGTGTGTGTGTGTGTGTGTGTGTGTGTGTGTGTGTGTGTGTGTTTTCGTGTGTGTGTGTGTGTGTGTGTGTGTGTGTGTGTGTGTGTGTGTGTGTGTGTGTGTGTGTGTGTGTGTGTGTGTGTGTGTGTGTGTGTGTGTGTGTGTGTGTGTGTGTGTGTGTGTGTGTGTGTGTGTGTGTGTGTGTGTGTGTGTCTGTGTCTGTGTGTCTGTGTGTGTGTGTGTGTGTGTGTGTGTGTGTGTGTTTGGATGGTTATGTGGAAAGAGGCCGCGCCTAGCGATCCCATCCTGTGTGTGAGTCATCAGTCCAAATCTTTCCTCTCAGATCCGAACATTGTCATTATGGGTTCTCTCGCTGTGCAAAGATATTTCATTTTTAAAAGATAATTTTTGGGCATTTTCAAGCTTGCATAGTACAGAGTTGAAATGGGGAGACAGAGAGAGGGGGATGACAAATTTAAGTTTTTGTTAATTCTAGCGCCCCCCTTTGGACAAAAGAGGTAGTGTTTTTACCACGCCTGCTGTTGTTCCTGGGTGAGCGTATATACCCATGACAAAGGCATAACGAAAAACTATATAAAAATAGCATTCTTTGCACTGAGGGTCTGGTTTGCTGTTACATGTAATTTATGATCATCAGAGGAAAAATGAGACTGTTTCAGAAATATTTAAAAGTTCCTCGTAGAGACTTTAAGCTGTTGTTGTTTTCTCTGTTTCTGTTAAAACTATGTCAGAGTTCAAACTCTTTCCTTCGAGCCGCTCAGCCAGAAAGAAAAAACAGTACTGAGAAAGGAATGTTTGTCCTGGAAACCAAACTGTTTTGATTAAATGTTACTGAGGAGAATAGGAGGCTGGAAGAATGGAATACTGAAAGCCCTGTAAACCCAAATCCACCAAATCCTTCTGTCTGTCTGTCTGTCTGTCTGTCTGTCTGTCTGTCTATCTATCTATCTATCTATCTATCTATCTATCTTTCTAACCATGTAATGTGTGCAGTTAGTTTCATGATAGTAAAGCATCTGAAAAGAGTTAGAGGCATATTCATCAATCCACATTAAAGATATTGTCATTTAAGTCTGATAAAGTTTACAGAGGTTCAGTTTAGAAGAGGCAGCGGGGCTGTGCTCTGGTTCTTATGACACAATAAGTATTTTGAACCAATCACAGCAGTTCTATGCCCGACCGGTCAATAAAAACAATGACTGTTGCAATGGAGACCTTACAGTTTTGTGATAATTCTAGCGTCCCCCTTTGGACAAAAGCGGTAGTGTTTCTACCACGCCAGCTGTTGTTCCTGGGAGAGCGTCTACCCATGACAAAGGCATTAAGAAAAACTATATAAAAATAGCATTCTTTGCACTGATGGTCTCGTTTGCTGTTACATGTAATTTGTGATCACCAGAGGAAGAATTTAGACTGTTTCAGAACTATTTAAAAGTTCCTCATAGCTACTTTAAAGGTAGAAAAACTTTGCACATATTCTGAATTGATAATAACTTTGTATAAACATTGTAAACGCTGCGCTGTGTTGAAATGAAGGAATTCACACTGGCTGCTCGGTCTGGTCGGAATTTATTTCCGGTGAAAAAAAAATATCAGGGTACACACAAAAATATTATGCACAACCTAGACCTAAACATTTTCAGTATATTGATCTAGATAAGCTTTTCAGGCGGTGCACACAGCTGTGCACCAGAGAGAGACAGAATATCGATCAGATTGAACACAGACACAAAGAAAAATCTGACATTTTGGTTTTGGCTATTTCAACCATTGCAACAAGAATCACTCCATAACTGTTACATAGGCAGTCATATTGGAATTACAAAATAACTCTTGATACAATCAATCTATCTATCTATCTGTCTGTCTGTCTGTCTGTCTGTCTGTCTGTCTGTCTGTCTGCCTGCCTGTCTGTCTCTGTGTCTATCTATCTATCTATCTATCTATCAGTCTGTCTGTCTGTCTGTCTGTCTGTCTGTCTGTCTGTCTGTCTGTCTGTCTGTCTGTCTATCTATAAAAATCCACCACCATGATTTCACCTCAACAGTATTTGTATTGATAACACTTGGTCTGATCAGTTATGCGTAAAACATCTGGTGTTATATACGCAGCCTAGGCTCTGTAAACTGGTATGTAAACAAACAAACTGGGCCCACCTTAGCTATAGCAACAAACCAGTTTACAGAGCCTAGGCTGGGTATTACCACTTGATGTTTTATCAGCGCACACACAGTACAGACAGATAGGTAGCAGATCATGAGGAGATATTCACTGATTTTGACAAAAAATAATAATAATTACACAAAGCGCTTCGAGAAGAATCACTGACTCCACCTTTAACCAATCCAAATCAACCCAAAACAACACATCACTTTGCCTTGCGTTTCTCAATGTACTTTTTCACGTGTATAACTGAATACAGCGTGGCAGCCCCCAGCAAAGCACCCAGTGACCCCCCCACTGCCGCTCCTATGGAAGTAGTTACCTGACCGCCGCCCGCAAAATAACCCGCCACCAACCCCACCGCTGTCCCGCACAGAATGATGGTTTTCAGGACGGCTAGTTTGGCTTTGTTTACCTCTGCTGAAGGCTTTAAATCGGCCTGTTCTTGTGCTTTCGCTTCGTGCTCTTTAAAAGCGATTTCCGCTCGTTTGAACATGTCAGAATCGTAGAAGCTTCCGTTGTTTCTCTCCAACGTGGATTTGATTTTCTGCAGCAGCGCGGGGACTTGGCCGGGGATTTCTTTCTTGTTGTCCATCACGTGATACTTCCAGTGGCACTGTATGACCAGGTCGCGGAGAGCCGGGTCTGATTGGATGTGTTGTTCGATGGTTTTGCCCTGAAGACGGCTTCCGTACGTGAACAAGATCATCGCGTAGGACAGGGTGTTTTTACCGAAAGTCCTGCAGATTATTTCCACCATTTGCTGAAGCTCGTCTGTGATTTTATCTTTGACTTTCAGCAGGATCAGAAACACGTGCGGACCCGGGTGGCAGATTTTCACCGACTCCTTGATCTCTTCGAAAGCGTCTTCGGTTTTTTCCGGGTCGAACATCCCTGGCGTGTCGACGACGGTGACTTTAAGATCTCCGATTGTCTCTGTTTCTTTCTGGCATTTCTGAGAGACAGAGGGGTCGGGGTTTAAGGTGAACGGGTTGGTTTTGTTTAGGATTGTGTTCCCGGAAGAACTCTTCCCGACGCCACATCTCCCTAGCAACACCATCCTCACCTCCGCTTCACCTGTGGGATGAATGGCACACAGATAATGAGTTAGACGATTTAGTTAATTTATACAATACAAGGGCTACATTGAAATTTGTCTTTTTCGCATCTCCCCTCTCAAGTCCCCACACTCCAGAGGGGGTCCTCACACAGGGTCAGCCATAGTACAGACAGACAGACACACTCCAGAGGGGGTCCTCACACAGGGTCAGCCATAGTACAGACAGACAGACAGACACACTCCAGAAGGGGTCCTCACACAGGGTCAGCCATAGTACAGACAGACAGACAGACAGACAGACAGACAGACAGACAGACACACTCCAGAGGGGGTCCTCACACAGGGTCAGCCATAGTACAGACAGACAGACAGACACACCCGCCCAGACAGACAGACAGACAGACAGACAGACAGACAGACAGACACACTCCAGAGGGGGTCCTCACACAGGGTCAGCCATAGTACAGCGCCCCTGGAGCAGTTTGGGGTTAAGTGTCTTGCTCAAGGACACAATGGTAGAGATGGTGGGCACCGTAGATGTTATAGCAGCCATCACAAGTTTTACTAAGTGTCTTGCTCAAGGACATGATGGCTAGATCTTGATTAAACTGGTATGTTTACAAAGGGAGCCCACCGTAGCTAGCAATATACCCGTTTACAGAGCCTAGGTTGTGTATTAACACTGGATATTTTTCAGCGCACACACAGTACAGACAGGTAGCGGATCATGAGGAGATATTCACTGATTTTGACGAACAATGCTTATAACAACAAGCGTTCTCGATAATCTCTGACTACACCTTTAAACCATTGTTGTGTAATATCTATTTTTCAATGGTAACGTGGTCAAAACAGGCAGCAGTATAACAAAACACAACAGGCAGCAGTATAATAAAACACAACAGGGCAAAATAAATAGAACTAAAATAAAGCAAAGCAATAAACAGGCAGCAGTATAATAAAACACAACAGGCAGCAGTATAATAAAACACAACAGGGCAAAATAAAGCAAAGCATTTAGATTTAAATCACAATATAATTTTAAATTTAAAATATAACCATTTTTGTAACCAGGAAAAAATATTCAACAACCATTCCAACTTATGCAGAACCAAGTAAGTGTGAGTGTGTGTGTGTGTGTGTGTGTGTGTGTGTGTGTGTGTGTGTGTGTGTGTGTGTGTGTGTGTGCGTGTGTGCGTGTGCGTGCGTGCGTGCGTGCGTGCGTGCGCGTGCGCGTGTGCGTGTGCGTGCGTGTGCGTGTGTGTGTGCGTGTATGTGTGTGTGTGTATGTGTGTGTGTGTGTGTTCGTGTGCGTGTGCGTGTATGTGTGTGTGTGTGTGTGTGTGTGTGTGTGTGTGTGTGTGCGTGCGTGTGTGTGTGTGTGTGTGTGTGTGTGTGTGTGTGTGCGTATGGTATGTGTTTTTGGTTGTGTGTAAAAGTACAAGCGCACAGAAAATAAATTAGCATTTCAAGGTTTCAAAACATATTCAAAACGGTTCAAATCCAAACAATCCCACAGCTTTAGCAAGTTAGATTTCAGACCTTTTAAAAGACATAGAATTACAATTTAACTGAAAAAAATAAAAATAAAACTGTGTAAAAACCACATCAGTCACTTTGTGTTGGAGACTTTAGAATGAAACACGACTGCTTTGGGGTGTTTTGTGTTACAATGTGTTCACCTATTTGGCAAAATTTAACTAATTGTTTTTAAATTTGCATATTTTTAAAAACTGAAATTCCAGATGTTGTATAAAAATATAAGTGTCCAGAGTTCTTCGCCGAACAGATTATGAATACAACTTTTTTTTTTTTACATTTTATAATTTACTTAAAAAAACACCATGTACACAAGTCTTTAATATGTTTTTTTTGTGTGTGTGTTCCAATGCCTTGTAATGGTCTGTAGGAACTTTATGTCAATGTGTGCCTTTAAAAGTTCAACAATATTCAGTGCATAGCTTTGAATATCCATTATGAGGACAAAAGAAAAGTTCAAAAAGTATTTTTTTGTCACAAAAGAATCCGCAGAAATCAGAGAGAAAACTTTACTAGGTACAGATCATTCTCTGCTCTCACAGCTGCACTAAAACTAAAAAGTATTTTCTTTCTAAAATTCTACTTTTTACATTTGTTCTAAAGACAATAAAATACTCTAGTCTACTACATATAGATGCATCGCCTAACATCTTTGCACTCCCGACACCAAACTAAAAAAAAAAAAAAATCGTCAAATTGAGTTAAAAATGTTACCTATAGTTTAAACAATGTCCTTAGAAACCTGTTAAGTAGAGTACGCCATGTTAGTTGTATGTTTTAGTCTGTCTTTTGTTTGTTTGTTCTCACAAAAATCCAAAAATACAGTTTTTCAAGGGAAACATTTCTTAAAATTAGCCCAAAATACCACAATGAATTTAAAACCAGAAGTCAAGTAGATACAGAGGTTTACATTACAAGCTAAACTGTTTGTGTCAAACGACAAACCAAGACACGTAGCTGTAGAAAAAGTAGAATCAGAAATGTACTTACCGGGGAGTAAAGCTTTGTCCTCGTTCATGTTAGTCCCTGTAAAAGCAGCCGATGTACGAAGTGTCTTGTCGCTTTGCAAGTCTTCTGCGGACTATATTTAATTTCTTTCGCATCGTTTTATATTTTATACTGGATTCTAGATCCCTCCCCTGAAACATACATCATCTGTTCCCATACAGAAGGCAACCAGTCACAGAGGAGAGAATTTTAAAATGTGGGCTGAGCTTAAATTACATTATAGTACATGTCCACCAAGTCTATCTACTCACCAATGCTCATCAGGGTTTTCCAGTTAATTTCATTTAATAATAAAATGTATCGCAAAAAAAAAATAGTTAAAAAATCAATCGATGTCTGGGCTTCTATCTAAATGGGAATGAAATGTTTATAAAGTTTAAAAAAAATTAAAATTAAATAAATTTGAGTTCAGTGCGTTTCCATCAAGGGTTGTAGCGGATAAACTCCACTAGTTTGGTCTGAAGGTGGCGCTATAGCCGACGTAGCGTAACATGGCTGTGTGTGTGTGTGTGTGTGTGTGTGTGTGTGTGTGTGTGTGTGTGTGTGTGTGTGTGTGTGTGTGTGTGTGTGTGAGAGTGGCAAACAGCTGATCAGTCACGTTTGCTCAATGTTCACACAGTCATTGCACATTACACTAATGTGGACACAGCCACCATATTCACCTACAACTCTTCTCACATCTAAGCCAGTGGGAAAACTTTTTTGCGATTAGAAGATTATTTTTCTAAAATTTTCGGCGTTTCCATCACTGTTTTCTTATATCCGCCGCGCACTAGCAAAGACCTTTAGGACAGCAGGCGCTGGTGTGGTAAAAACACTACTGCTTTGGTCCAAAAGGGGGCGCTAGAATCAACAACTACTTATCGTTCCTCGTAGCTACTTTAATATCCGACTGAAATAACCACATTACACAGCGGAATAACAAACACAATACCAGCGGGAAAAAGGACAAAAACATTTTTTTCTGTGCATCAACTTTGTTTTATTTGCTGATGTGATTTTTTGTACAAACAGCTTTGTGCTCCAAGGAAACAGAATTCAACTATTTCTGTTAATGGCGTTAGGGGCGATTCATTTTATCACACATTGCATCTTCAACAGAAGTAAGAAAGGACAAACCATACCTAAACCCATTGTACCAAACAGACTTAAAGGCCTACTTCACCGGTGGGAATATGAACGTGTAATAAACTCTGAGATCCTATGTAGTATAAATGTGCAAACATTTTAGAAATCGGTTCATCCTAGCCTGAGAAAAGGCAGAAAGAGTGTTTTATGGTCTCACTGTCTAACCCTGCATTTTACCATGTGTGACATAACACATGGGAAAATGTAGGGTTAAGATTAACAGGACAGCTGGGCCAAGGGAAGACTGAGGGAAGAAAAACCTCATTCATTATATTATAACAGTGATTTTATAATGATAGAACGACGGTTCTGTATGGGTGAAGTATTCCTTTAAGGCAAATTATACATTTTAAGCTATACATAAATCACAACGCAAACACAGCCATGATTATCTTACAACCCCAAAAACACTAAACGATTATAAAACGTAAAAAAATATATAATGTAATATAAAAAAATGCCCTTAATCATTTAAAATACTATAGATTTAAAAAATTCAACCCTGTAATATTACACAACTGTAGAATTGATGAAAATACAAAACTGATAGTAGTTGAAAGGGAAAGAGGTCTGTGTGTGTGTCTCTGTGTGTGTGTGTGTGTGTGTGTGTGTGTGTGTGTGTGTGTGTCTCTGTGTGTGTGTGTGTGTGTCTGTGTGTGTGTGTGTGTGTGTGTGTAGATAGATAGATAAATACTTTATTGATCCCCCGGAAGAGAAATTCAGGTGTCCAGCAGCAGATAAAAACAGATCCATCCATCATACAAGCATTAATAATTACAATTACATAGACCTAAACAAAACTAAAATACTAAAAAACTAAAATACTAAAAACTACCACCAGTGTGTGTGTGTGTGTGTGTGTGTGTGTGTGTGTGTGTGTGTGTGTGTGTGTGTGTGTGTGTGTGTGTGTGTGTGTGTGTGTCTGTGTGTGTGTGAGACAGAGACACACTTCACTGTGTTATGCATTCACCGGCCTTCTCAGTCACTATCTTAACCGCAGCGTTCACAAGTTTCTCCATGGGTCCGCCTACAGTTAGAGACAGCAGAATACTCAGCACTCTGTTTAAGACCTCATCGGTGGCAGTGTCCGGTGTCATGGCCGCCTCTTCTTTCTTTAGTTCCTGGGCTAGGACGTCCTGCGCCTGTTTGAACATCTCATTGCTGTAGAACCTGCCTTTGTTTTTATTATGCACCAGTTCATTGATCTTGTCCAGCAGCTCGTTGACTTGGTCCGGGGACGTTTCTGTGTTGTCGAAACAGTGATACCGCCCGTTGAATCGTTTGATCAAATCACTTTTTAAGATCTTTGGAGGGATTTTACCGTCAATTTCGTCCCCACACGTGAACAAAACCACCGTGTTGTCCTTGAAGCCCTTCCCGAAAATCCTCTGTATGATTTCAACGGCCCGATAGTCTTCAGAAGTGAACGTATCCGGTTGCATTACGTACAGGAACACATGTGGACCGGGCGCGGCACATATCATGCATTTCACGACCTCTCTCACAACTTCCTCTTTAGATTTCTTGGTGTTGAAAATGCCCGGTGTGTCTATAAGGACCAGTTTCTGTCCGTTACATTCCCCTCTCACACTCTGGCACTGTGTGGTGTCTGAAGAGGCCGAGGTGTCAGTTAGAGAGGGATTTCCGAGGAGGGTGTTCATGGCAGAAGTTTTCCCAACTCCGGTTTTGCCAACGAGAACGATCCTCAGCTCCGGTGTCTTCGACTCTGTAGGACATAATCACACGGTCACTAATTCAATATTCTAGAGATTCAAGATTCTTTTATTCGTCATGTGCACATTGCAACAGTTACAGCAGCTGTTTGTGTGTGTGTGTGTGTGTGTGTGTGTGTGTGTGTGTGTGTGTGTGTGTGTGTGTGTGTGTGTGTGTGTGTGTGTGTGTGTGTGTGTGTGTGTGTGTGTGTGTGTGTGTGTGTGTGTGTGTGTGTGTGTGTGTGTGTGTGTGTGTGTGTGTGCGCGTGTGTGTGTGTGTGTGTGTGTGTGTGTCACTAATGGTTCAAAGTAAGTGGTGCAGTCAGTGATTCTGGAGAACGCTTGTTATCAAAATCACTTTGTCAAAATCAGTGAATATCTCCTCATGATTTGCTACATCCCCGAACTGTGTGTGTGCTAAAAATAAATCCAACGTTAATACACAGCCTAGGCTCTGTAAACGGGCATGTTGCTAGGTAAGGCGGGCCCCTTTTGTTTATATTCTTTGTTTACATACCAGTTTACAGAGCCTAGGCTGTGTATTAGCACCAGATTTCATTTCAGCACACACACAGTACAGACAGGTAGTGGATCATGAGGAGATATTCACTGATTTGGACAAAAAGTGATTTTGTCAACAAGCGTTCTCCAGAATCACTGACTACACCTTTAAATACAGAATCCACTTCATAACACTGCTAGTTACCTTTCACACTGCTAGTTACCTTTCACACTGCTAGTTACCTTTCACACTGCTAGTTACCTTTTAACCTTCCATGACTTCAGTAACATTTCTAAACTTATTGGCACCAAGCCCCAACCACAGCGAGATCTACCGGCATCCAATGAGGAAGTGACACAAATTGCAGTTCACAGAGTGGCCACTAGGGGCATGGTTCAAAACAGAGCAATTTCACATTGACTCCCATGTTAAAGCCCTACTTCACCTTAAAGCTCTACTTCACCTTAAAGCCCTACTTCACCTTAAAGCTCTACTTCACCTTAAAGCCCTACTTCACCTTAAAGACCTACTTCACCTTAAAGCTCTACTTCACCTTAAAGCCCTACTTCACCGGTTGGAATATGAAGGTGTGTTGAACTCGGAGATCCTATGTAGTATGAATGTGCAAAAAAAATTTTAAATCGGTTCATCCTAGCCTGAGAAAAGGCAGACAGAGTGTTTTATGGTCTCACTGTCTAACCCTACAGTTTCCTTACTGTGACATCACAGTAAGGGTCAGGATTAACAGGACAGCTGGGCCAAGGGAAGACTGAGGGAAGAAAAACCTCATTCATTATATTATAATAGTGATTTTATAATGATAGAACGCTGGTTCCGTATGGGTGAAGTATTCCTTTAAACAGGCCGTTTTCACAGCATTATTAAACCTATTTAAGGCCTGGTACAACAAAAACATTCTAGTCTGTATGTTAAGGTCATATCTCCATGACAACACTGAGGAGGAGGGGGGGGGGGCTACAAGCTACAAGTTGATATAACTGAGATCAACCCGGATGCCTCATCCATTTAATATACTATCTATGATTGGGCCTCACTCCACCTCTCCACCACTTAACTATGCAAATCTAGACATCCCTCGCTCTAACCTCATAACGTGTGAATGTCGATAGTTAGCCTGCTGCTATCGGTGTATGAATGTGTGTGAATGGTAACGTGGGAAAGGAAAACAGGTCTCCCTTGCAAAACAGTCTCCGGTCTCAATGGGATTTAGAAAATAATAACTAAAGGTACTCACACTTTTTCTGTCCTATCCCTAACCCTCTGGAGCTAGCTAACCCAACAAGGCTACAGGGGGTAAATAGGAGGAGGGGGGTTTGTTTACATTCACAGAGCCTGCAGCTAGTTTACTAAACATATTTCCTCTACATGTAATTCTTAGTATTGAATAATTCTATCATCAACAAAACTGAATTATTTTGAGGAACCTGGAACCAAACGTATAAGACTAGAATATGTTTGTAAACCAAACTGTGGGCCCTGCTGCTGTAAACAACAACAGTGAAACAGTAACTTTTCAGGAAGGAACTAGCTTCCCCAACAGGACTATGTGGAAAATATTAATTTGCTAAAACCTGGTTCAATGAATCTCTCCTTGCTCTAAACAAGGTTAATGTTTCCTTTGTACATCGTCCCTGCTTCAATAAAGTTACAAATACATTAACAAAATAAATAACAACAAATAACATCGGCACAATCCCTGGTCTGTCTGAAAAGGATTCCTCAGTCTGCAATCTAGTAACACACTTGAAGTAATATTTTACACATTTGGAATAAATGTTAACAGAGCAATCCTGTGGAAGTGGCAAACTAGTATCAAGTATTGAAGAGCAAAGCCAAGGCAATTTAAAAGCTAAATAATCTTACATGAATTGAAAAAATGCAAAGTAGTTTCTAGTTGTCTGTATCCTTGAGTGATATTACTGTGATACATAGTTTGTTGTGCAAATGTGTGGCTAAATTATCAAATAATTAAAAGGTGCTACGAGGAACTTTTGAATATTTCTGAATCAGTCTAATTTTTCCCTCTGATGATCATAAATTACATGTAACAGCAAACGAGACCATCAGTGCAAAGAATGCTATTTTTATATAGTTTTTCCAAATGCCTTTGTCATGGGTATACGCTCACCCAGGAACAACAGCTGGCGTGGTAAAAACACAACTGCTTTTGTCCAAAAGGGGGGCGCTAGAATTAACACACACTGAAAGTTCCTCTGAGAACCTTTAAAGTCTGTCAAAGTGAATCAACACCCATCAAGTAAAGTAGTTGAAAAAAAATGGCGACATATGAGTCAGTATTCTTTGCATTTCACACCATAGATTTGCCTAAAAGCGTCATCATATTAAAACTAGGCCTACATATTTATACATACATACAGCCCCGGAAAATTGAAAAAAATGCATTGAAATTTTGGTAGAAATGTTGTCAGTAGTTCATATTATAAAACCAAAATGTTCATTCTACTCAAACATATGCCTCTAAAGAGTAAAACAATAGACACTGAACATTTGGAGTGGTCTCTTAATTTTCTCCAGAGCTGTATATCAGCCTACATGAGGACTTTCATCTAGAGTGTATATTTCTGAGTTGTCAAATATATCAAAGTCATTGAAACATACAATCAAACACATTTAAAAATCTACACAAATTCTCAAAACAAGTCAGACTCAAATTTTAATTTCCAACACAAGATGCTGTTAAATTGTGAATGTTGTTATGAGGCCAAGTTATGTTCAATTCAACAAATAAGTTCACGGAAAACTAGAAATACAGATAAAAAAATAAACTTAATAGTCGCAGCTGCAGTTTGTCAGTCAAATTACAAACATTAATGCTTAAATGTTAAGATTGAGAAGCTTTAAAACATGATGGATATATGTGAAAACTCCAGCAATCACACACACACACACACACACACACACACACACACACACACACACGCACACACACACACACACACACACACACACACACACACCACACAGAGTTAACAATAGGAGAATAAGAGTGAGTGAGTGTATATGAAATGTACTCACTGGAATGGCTGTGTCTGCTGGCCATAGTAATCCTGTAACAGAAGTTGATCAGTGATGTCCTCTTGCTGCTGAGGGGTTTGTTGTAGAAAAAGTTCTTATTTCATCTTATATATGATAAAGTCTGTGTAGGCCCCTCCCCCTTTCACATGTGTCATCTGTTACCGGGTGAATCTCAGAGAGAGCCAACCAATCACAGAGCAGGAAACTAAAGTGTGGTCTCAAGCAGCCAATCAAAACTGAATACAAATGTTGGGTTAAGCCACTGGTTAACTACTTATCTTACCAGCAATATTTTTAAGTTTTATTTTAAAATGTATTTTGTATTTGATGTATTATTGTTTTATTGAATAGCTCAACTATAGTCCCACCAAGAAATGAGCAGATATATAAATATTTTTTTTTAAGATATTTTTTGGCATTTTTTTTTTTATGCTTTATTGATAGTGTAGAGACAGAGTTGAAATGGGGCAGAGAGGGGAGTGACATGCAGAGAACGACCGCGGGCTGGAATCGAACCCGGGTCCGCTGCTGGCCAAGGCCCATGGGGGGGGGGGGGGGACGCCCTACCAACTGAGCTAAGGGGGGGGGGGGGGGGGGGGGGCGCCCTACCAACTGAGCTAAGGGCCCATGGGGGGCCCCTACCAACTGAGCTAAGGGGGGGGGGGGGGACGCCCTACCAACTGAGCTAAGGGCGCCCCAACTGGCTATGACCAGATATTTGACAGAAAAAAAAAGTTGCCTGGTTGCAGTGTAATCACGGTTGTTTACATTGCTCACAACATGTACAAACTATCTTAAATCTGCCAAACTCTACATGTAACTGTTTTAATTTGGCCGTATTGTACTTTTACCAATCTTACTTTAATTCCAGCCATTCTACAGTACACTTCACTTCCGGTGTGCACTGGATTGTGGGTCAGAATCGCCCAAAAAATGGGATGCTTTTTTCAACACTCAAAATCACGGCCGGATGTAGTTGACATCTAGGTATTTCTAACCATACTAAATCTGGCCACAAGAATCGGGACGTCCTAAATCTTTTTTTCTACCAAACTAAATAGTAGATAGTATGGGGATTGGAATGCGGCCAGGGTCAATGAAAAAACAGTTGCCTGATAGGACATCTGGGACTGCAGATAACAACTAACCTTCTGGCCAGATCTGGTATATTTACAGAAATGGTTATGGTCATGCACTGTCCCTGTCAAACAGATCATGTTAAGACGCAGATAGACGTGATACACTGCTAGAATCACGTGAGTTTAAAATATTGAACTCAAGTGAATGTTCGATCGATGCGGTGACGAGAAAGCCCATCTCTGTTGAAACCGGGTAGGAGGGTGTAAGTGGTAAAATTAGTGGTGGCTGCTATTACATCTACGGTGCCCACCATCTCTACCATTGTGTCCTTGAGCAAGACACTTAACCCCAAACTGCTCCAGGGGCGCTGTACAATGGCTGACCCTGTGTGAGGACCCCCTCTGGAGTGTGTCTGTCTGTCTGTCTGTCTGTACTATGGCTGACCCTGTGTGAGGACCCCCTCTGGAGTGTGTCTGTCTGTCTGTACTATGGCTGACCCTGTGTGAAGACCCCCTCTGGAGTGTGTCTGTCTGTCTGTACTATGGCTGACCCTGTGTGAGGACCCCCTCTGGAGTGTGTCTGTCTGTCTGTCTGTCTGTCTGTCTGTCTGTACTATGGCTGACCCTGAGTGAGCGACCCTTCTCTGTACTATGGCTGACCCTGTGTGGGACCCCCTCTGGAGTCTGTCTGTCTGTCTGTACTATGGCTGACCCTGTGTGAGGACCCCCTCTGGAGTGTGTCTGTCTGTCTGTCTGTCTGTCTGTACTATGGCTGACCCTGCGCTCTGACCCCCTCTGGAGTGTGGGAACTTGAGAGGGGAGATGAGAAAAGATTAATTTCAATGTAGCAATTGACTTATAACTAAACTTAACTTTAACAGTAGTTTCCTTATCGTCTAGTCGACAGGCAATGAATCATGAATTCAGGGTTTTTACAAAGTGGCATCATGATGTTATGTCAGTAATCTAACACATAGCTAAGCATACAAGCCTAGTGCACTTTGAATATTGGTTAAATGGACTCTTGTTAAATTCAAAATATTACAATTTTCAACACAAAAAACAATGAATGGTTTGACATCCCTTATCAAAATAAAATGTAATGTGCTATAGAAAGGATTGTGACTTTGTGCTCCTATGTAAAGCGCTTTGAGTGCGAGAAAAACGCTATTTAAATTAAATATATTATTATTATGAGTATTAGGTGTAATAATATAATGTTTTAATATATTATTATAATGAGTAATAGGTGTAATAATATAATGTTTTAATATATTATTATTATGAGTAATAGGTGTAATAATATAATGTTTTAATATATTATTATAATGAGTAATAGGTGTAATAATATAATGTTTTTAGTGTAACTGTTCTGGTGCTTTCCTTGAGCCTCGGTTCACTCAGACATCCTGAAGCACAAACATCCTCCTCAGCCACCACATACCAGAGCTGCAGCTTGCCTCACCCCGCCCCAACCAGAGAGAGAGAGTGTGTGTGTGTGTGCGTGTGTGTGTGTGTGTGTGTGTGTGTGTGTGTGCGCGTGTGTGTAGTCCGGGAATAATCAAACTGTAAACTGTAAAGTCGTTGCAGCTGCCTTTGAAATGTTGTTAGCTTCAGTTTAAGATTTTTTTCATTAAAAATAGTTTTTGAAAAAGCAGATTTTGAGCGACAAACAAACAGCATATATTTCTCATATTTCTGGAGATGGAAGCATAGATAGAGAGAGACAGACAGACAGACAGACAGACAGACAGACACACAGACAGACAGATAGACAGATAGATAGACAGACAGATAGATAGATAGATAGATAGATAGATAGATAGATAGATAGATAGATAGATAGATAGATAGATAGATAGATAGATAGATAGATAGATAGATAGATAGATAGATAGATAGATAGATAGATAGATAGATAGATAGATAGATAGATAGATAGATAGATAGAGGCTGTTCTAAAACTGCTAGTGTCTGTCTGGTTTAAAGGGAAGCTCAGTTTGCTTGTTCAGTAGAAATCTCCTCCCAAGTCCAAGGGAGATTTATTTTTCCCTTTAATTTGCAACAGAGCACGCACACACACGCGCACACACACACACACACACACACACAACACACACACACACAGCCCACATCACCAGACTGGAATTCATGCAACGCCCACAATAAGTCATGAGAGAAACTTTTTTTTCCCTGGAAGAAGAGTCTGTAATAGAATCCAGGAGGGACTTATCCATCCCAACGTTTAAGCTTTACATTTTACAAAACAAAAGTATAGATATAGAAACGGTAGAGAGGTAAATAAACTGAAAATATGGAATATGAACGACAATATTTAGTGTGCAGCTTACAGTACATTAAGAAATTGAAAGTGTTAAATTATATACAACAGATTGCAGCTAACTCCACATCTCTAGGGGATTTCAAACTCAGGCTCAGGAGCTGTGTGACCGTTTAAAACAAACCGGTTCACAGAGCCTAGGCTGTTTATACTGTGGTGGAAACTTACCCTGCGTTCCAAATCACATACTCTTTCTTTTTACTACACTACATACTAAAGTACAGAAGAGTTTTAGTCTTTTTACTACACTACATACTAAAGTACAGAAGGGTTTTAGTCTTTTTACTACACTACATACTAAAGTACAGAAGAGTTTTAGTCTTTTTACTACACTACATACTAAAGAACAGAAGAGTTTTAGTCTTTTTACTACACTACATACTAAAGTACAGAAGAGTTTTAGGGCCACAGACAGGAGAGAAAAAAAAATCAGATAAGGAAGATTTTTTTGTTGAGAATGTTGAGAAATGTCAAGAATAAAGACGAATACTCAAATGCTATTCGAGTTAGTGGGACATCTAGGTATTTTTGGCATACTGCAATTGACGTGCATGTATTGGGAAGTATGGGGATTGGAACGCAGGGACAGATGCAAAGAGTAAACAGTGAATAGTCTAAAACAGAGCAAGGTCATGCAATGTTTCTTAAAATGAATGTGAGACAGCCTTTTGGGGCAGACATGTGGAACCCAGCTCTGGAAAAAAATGAAGAGACTGCTCTAAATGTTCAGTGTCTCTCATTTTACTATTTA
>CM049410.1:29145000-29147500 GCA_026929865.2 Hyperoplus lanceolatus
CCACCCAGGCTTCCCCCAGGGATCCCAAAGTTAAATTTTTTCTAACCTATATATTTCTACAGGTATATCCTATTGAGACCGAAGACTCTTTTTCAAGGGAGACCTGTTTTCCTTTCCCACGTTACCATTCACACACACATTCACACACCGATAGCAGCAGGCTAACTATCGACATTCACACAATACAAATTTAAGACTTTATGCCTTTTTTTAGGCCTATCAAAATGTAATTTAATCACAATGTCCCAGCCAGGATACAATGGAGAATCTGTACACATTTATAATAAAGAACATGATAAACTCATATAACAATAGCTTTGTAAAGTGTATGAATACTCCTAATAACTAAATCAAAAAGCAATCAAAAAAAGTAAGACCTTTTACAGAATAAAATAGTTTTAAGATACTCTGAGGAACTTTCAGTAAGTGCTTATTCTAGCGCCCCCTTTGGAAAAAAGCGGTAGTGTTTTTACCACGCCAGCTGTTGTTCCTGGGTGAGCGTATACCCATGACAAAGGCCTTAAGAAAAACTATATAAAAATAGCATTCTTTGCACTGATGGTCTCGTTTGCTGTTACATGTAATTTATGATCATCAGAGGAAAAATGAGACTGTTTCAGAAATATTTAAAAGTTCCTCGTAGAGACTTTAAATGTCTAACTTTGAGAATTTAAACACAATGCTTTTTAAAACAATTAAATGAAATAAATAATAATGAATTACCTTGACCTGAGCCCCTGTATCTCAGACAGCAGTTCGTACTGACCGACGTAACACTGCATCACTTCCAGCAGGGCGGCGCTAAGCTCAGACCACCTGCCTGTCTGCCACTCCTCCACCACACTCACTGTCCGCTCATCCACCTAACAACACACAGGCACTTTAAAGGTGTGTGTGTGTGTGTGTGTGTGTGTGAGTGTCCGTCTGTCTGTCTGTCTGGCTGTGTTTGTGTGTGTGTGAGAGAGTGAGTGTGTGTGTGTGTGGGGGGGGGGGGGGGGGGGTTGGGGAGTGAGTGAGTGTGTGAGAGAGAGTTAGAGTGTGTGTGTGTGTGTGTGTGTGTGTGTGTGTGTGTGTGTCTGTCTGTCTGTCTGTGCGTGAGAGAGAGTGAGTGAGTGAGTGAGTGAGTGAGTGAGTAAACCAATTTATAATATCATACAATTAAACTTAACAATTAAAATTACAAACATGAAAAACCATCCCTGCGTTCTGAATCTCCTCCTCTTTCTTTTTTCTATTCTACATTCTACATCCGACGATAAAAAGAATCTAGTTAGGATGCAGTAGGCATACTATTGGGACATACTTTACTCTCTTATTTCATCATAACATTGCGCCTTGATTTTGCCTCTTGCTTTTATATCCGTCTCATCCCCGTTTGTATTCATATGGAGTCTTCGTTGATGTTACGTCACTTCACGTGCGCACTGGATTGTGGGTCAGAATCGCCCAAAATAGGATGCAGTTTTCAACACTAACAATCTTGGCCGGATGAAGTAGGACATCCGGGTACTTCTAACCATCCTAAATCTGGCCACAAGAATCGGGACATCCTAAATCTTTTTTCTACATACTATATAGTAGAAAGTATGAGATTCGGAACGCAGGGCCTGATGTTATTAACCTGCAGCCTGAAGCGGTCTTCATTCTCCCATGTGACGGTCAGTCTCAGCGGCTCAAGCTCATTGGTTGAGCCGTCATCCGAGGGGAGGGGCTTAAGCTCCACACTCAGCTCTGATTGGTTAAAGGCTACAAGGTTGATCTGCATCACTTCCTGTGTGGCCGAGACAAACGCCTGCAGCCTGGAAGCAAAGAGTCAGCGATTAATGACAGACAGACAGACAGACAGACATACAGACAGACAGACACAGACAGACAGACAGACAGACAGACAGACACAGACAGACAGACAGACAGACAGACAGACAGACAGAGACACAGACATACAGACAGACAGACAGACAGACACAGACAGACAGACAGACAGACAGACAGACAGACAGACAGACAGACACAGACAGACAGACAGACAGACAGACAGACAGACAGAGACACAGACATACAGACAGACAGACAGACAGACACAGACAGACAGACACAGAGAAACACAGACAGACACACAAAGACAGACAGACAGAGACACAGACACACAGACACAGAGAAACACAGACAGACACACAAACACAGACAGACACAGAGAAACACAGACAGACACACAAAGACAGACAGACAGACAGACAGACAGGTTGGGCCATATGATTTACCACATAACAAAATAATTCAACAGATTTCAGACGCGATGACTCACTGGTCTCTGAGTCGCTGCCATCCAATCAGGTGACAGAGTGCATCCTCTGACTCCGCCCTCAGCCGGCTCAGCTCACTGTCACAGGACTGCAATGCATTATGGGCCGTCAGCAGCGGCGTCGCCAGCTCTTTACACTGCTGCTTCTGAAAGACACAAGGACACAAATGGTAAATAGGTAAATGGACTCCACTTATA